>MCJB01013482.1:3529-17556 GCA_002018475.1 Nicotiana obtusifolia | reverse complement strand
GTGGGGGGGGGGGGGGAGGTGGAGTTTATTTTATTATATTTGATGATTCTGAGACAATTGATTTGTAATTACTTGACATTATTTTTCTTCTCTTTCCTTATTATGTATATATTCTTTCTTCTTCTCTCATTATGTATATATCTTCTCCTTCCACCCCATTGTGTATATTCGTTAGACCTTCAATAGTTTTTGCTTTGTAGCTTCTTTATATTTATTTTCTTATTAGTTAGTGTTTAAGTGAGTAGCTTCTTTTTGAATTAATAGCTTCTTCTTGATTTAGTAGCTTACTTTTTATGTTTTAGTAGATAATAAACCTTTGGTTTCTTAATGCCACAGTTCTTTCCAAAGGTAGTTTTTGTGTGAACTGGGTAACTCTTCCCAACAATGGATGGCATGACAACCTTCTTAAGGGATTGAGTCTGTTTTATGTTTAGGTAATAATAGTAGTAGTAATGAATAAAAAGACCTAATTAAGTCATGGTCAAAGAGTCAAACATGCTTCACTTGGTACCAACACACTTAACTACGTGCTTATGGTTAGAAATAAGATTTTTGAAAGAAATAGCTCTAGTTTGTGACTTTGTGACTCTTGTGTTGACTTAGGCAACCATCGAGTGGTTTAATCGAACCATATTGATTTTCAATCTTGAATGTGGTCGTTGTTGGCCCTCGACTATTTCCTCTTTTACAATCCAGTTGTGTGAGGGGTGAGATGCTTTGTTGTTAGTTCAAGTACCCGTTTGAAAGGTCTAGAACTTTCTCCGAATGTGTTTCAAGGCAAATCTTAAGTTTTTCTTGACTTGTGAAGTGATTGTAGGCTTTCTTTGGCCCATTGAATTTTCTATTGCCTACCAATGCTGTCATCCCTAGTCAACCTCTTTGAGCCTTTAGCCTTTTTCATTTGAAAACCATGCTACAGGCCTTTACCCGTTCTATTGTGACCCTCTCTTGGCACCCGAGCTTTCCTTAACACTCAGGTGAAACAAATGGCTAAAAATGTATGTTTGGAGGAGAGACGAGGAAATTGAAAATGGGTATCAAGGCGCAAAAAGAGAAAAAGAAATTATGAAAAGAAAAGATAAAGAAAAGAAGAGACAAAAAGGAAATTACATCAAAAACGGATAAGCGGAAGAGTTGAAGGGAATTCAAAGAAAAGCAATGAGCCCTAACATGGAGAAATATGAGTGTAATATCAAGAAAGAATTATTTTAAGCTTCTCTAGTCCCCCAAAGAAAAGAAAATGCCTCAAAGAACTGGCAAGGTGTGAGCCAAGAATAAGAAGATGGAGTGCTTAAGAAAAGGTGTAACCACTCAACCATATTGTATCCAACCTTAACCCAGAAGCCTTCATTACATCCCAGAAGAAGTCCAGCCTGATTTCAAGCCGAGTAAGCTTACATTAGTGGCGATCGACATGAGGAGCAAGCTTCCTTGATGAGTAAAGTCAACTCTTGATGTCCAAGTATCACACTAGAACTATATGTGCATAAATGTTTAACTTGTCGCTTTGTTGATAATACATAAGTAATGTGGGTAATTATTGGTCCCAACTGATGTGTGAATGGCTCACCTTTGACTGGCTGAAATGACCCTTAACTTGTGGAGGAGGGAACTATTTTGTTTGCTTGAGAACAAGCAAAGACTTAAGTTTGGGGGAGTTGATAAGTGGGGATTTTGATTACTTATTAGTGCCTTTTTGTTTTTGTTTTAGTCTAAAAGCATTGAATTGTGTTCCCAAAACTAATGAAATGTGCAAAATCGCAGGAGTGTTGGAAGGTGGACTCCCAAGATGAAATCCGACTCAAAAAGGAGTAGTCCGAGCTCAATGCAACAAAAGGGTACAGAAGCATACAAAGTGCGGTCCGATGAAGGAATTCTGCGCCCGCAGAATTCCATCTGTTGCCACAAACAACGAAGGAAAACTCATTAGACTTTCCAGCAAATTGCGGACCCCATATGAATTGTGCGATCACAAAAGAAGAGCTTGAGACCAACTTCAGAGGGTGTGCAAAATTTCCAAGTTTCGAGTCCCTCAGAATTGCAGACCGCACAAGAATCGTGCGGCCGTATACATAAAAGTGAGGACCACAGAAGACTAGGTTACGGCCACAGTGCTAAATCTGTGGACCGCAGAAATGTTGTCTCGGAGCCGCAATTCAGAATTATGCGGCCGCAAAATCCCATCTCCTGCAAGATGATGAATTCTGCGGACCGCAAATGGAATTTTACGGTTGAAGAACCTCCCGAAGGGCATTTTTGTCCGAAATTTCTAGTCTTGTATAAATAGATGAGTTTCATAAAATTAGGTCAAGTTTTGACATCAGCAAGTCCTCTAGCGTTTTTTCTTTGCCTCTTTTGGAAGTTTTCTATATTTTGGTGTATTTTAATATAGATTTTATCATTTTAACATTACATTATGAGTTTAATTAGTATTTATTCTTCTTTTTCTTCAATATCAAGCATGAGTAGCTAGAGTTTTACTAGGGTTGTGACCCAACCCTAGTGTGTTCACCTTATGGGTAATAAAATTAGTACTTGTTTATGATTGGATAATTATTATTTAATCTAGTTCATGCTTTAATTTGTGAAATAAATGGTTGCAAACATTAATTCATGCCTATTTGAGTTAGTCTATACTTGAGAAAGAGAGACTTAGTCTAGGAAAACTTGGCTAACAAGGAATTAAGTCAAATCGAGAGATTGACCAACCCAATTAAAGGGTTCAACCTAGAGATAGTAACAATCCGACTTAAGCTTTTATCAACTGTATTGTGTGATGACCATTTAGTCTTGAGAAAGTCAAATTGGGCAAAATCATCCTCTAACCGAGAGGTATTGAGTGGATAATTGAGAGTTGATAGCTATAATACACCCCGATCAATAAAATAAGTATTAAGGTTCTTATCCCATTAGGCTAACACCTAGGTAATGGTCACATTCCTAGGCTTTTACCTATTTGAAAAACATCAAAAACAACTATCTTAGTCTTATTTCTCTGTTTTGCAATCTTTAGTTTTAAAATAGAAATAGAAACAAAACCCTCTTGGGGAATTTTAAATTAAGATAATTCAATTTCACTCATTAGAATATATACTCCTAACTCCCATCTAGCTCCATGTGGATTTGATCCCGACTCTTCGTTGGGTTACTATAATTGCAATCGACTATTTCATACCTTGTTTTGAGGTGTGCATTTAAGTGCGGTTCAGACAGCCACCTCATGTACTCACCAGTGGTCTTCAGGCGAGCCTCGACTACTTCGACATCGGCCCTGTATTAAGCCACCATCTCGTCAGCATCAGCCGAGGTTATCTCCAACTTGGACTTTGTTATTTCACACTCTTTACCAAGAGCATCCTTTTCAGTGGTGGCCGAGCCTAGTTGTGTTCAGAGCTCCTTATTTTGATGAGCCCGTTTATCAGCCTTCTCCTTCACCACCCGAATTTGAATTTCTACCAAAGACAACTTGGCATGGGCGGTCTCCTTCTCCGAGGACAGCAGGTCCATCTTGCCTTTCCACCCGTCGGCCATTACTTGGATCTCGTCCATCTCTTTTCGGAGTTGGTCGATCTGGTCAATCTTCTGCTGGACCTGCGAGGTATTGTTGTTAGCCACTTTGACCAGATCCTCATTTCTAACTTCAAATACCTTTTCCTTTTCTACCAAGTCGGTGTGCTCCCGCCTTAAGACCGATGCTTCTTTCTGAGCTGCATCCAGCTCGGCCTAGAAGTTCTTAACGACCCCTTCTTGTTGCTCATTGAGAAGCTTGTACATGTCCCTTTTCTGGGCAAGCTCCTAGATCTCGAGCTCAAGCTGATTGACCTTAACCTGGTACCGAAGGAAACTCTCGTGATGAAGTATCGAGGCCTGCAAAAACATGAAAAATGTGAAACATCTAACCCTGAGTAAAAATCAGTGGAAAGTAATAATGCTTTATCCGGTTTAGCTCCTGCTACGCCTCATTGAAAAGGCACGACACGTTCACCTCATTCATTTTTTCCTGGTCCTCCTCAATCACCAAGCATCGGAGGCAGCTAGCTATCCCCACAGGAGCAGACAAAACCCGGGCATATGCCGGGATGGTCAGAATAATTGGTCTCTTGTGACCGGAGTCCACACTCGAAGTAGGGAACTAGTTGATCAATTTTGGGCTCGAGCTCGGCCCGCCAGCTTCCGAGGATATGTCTTTCTTCGGAACTTCCAGGCCGCCTGGCCCGAAGAAGTCTTCCAAAGCAGACGAGTCCACACCATCGAAAAAGGAGTGAAGGGGATCATCCGCACCATGGACCCATTGGACTTCTCCTTTCTCGCTTGGGCCTCTTCGTCCATGGACTCAGTGTAGGAGGGTGTCCCCGAAATCTCTATTACACCAGTCACTTCCTTCGGAGCGGAGCCGGCGTCCTGAGGAGTCCTACCCCAGGCCTCCATATCGATCTCTTGAATCCGAGGGGGGTCGACCTCACGAGTCTCCTCCTCAGACACCTTCTGCTCCCCTGGAAAGGTCGTCTTGTGGGTTAAAAAATAAGCTCATCCTCCGACTCATCCCTGAGCCGGAAGAGAGAGTCGAAACCCAGAACCCGGGAGCTAGAGCTCCTCCTGGGCTTGCGGGCCACCCTCTTCTTTGGTTTCTTCACCTCGGAGCCCGGGGAGCCTGAAGGTTTCCTCTTTCTTTTCTTCTTTTCCTCCATGGTAGCCCCGAGTTTCCCCGCAACAGAGGGATCAGTGGACACGTCCTCGTCCCCTTTCAAAGGCCTAAGTTTGGTGGTCTTAGGCAAACCTGCAATAACAAAGGGGAAGAGGAGTCAGTATGATGGAAGATAGAAACATGGTATTAACTATTCAGATGAGGCCTTATCATGAGAACGGGCCTCCCATTGGCCCTTCAAGAGTCCGCGCCATGTGCGCTCGGAGTACAACATCTGAGTACAAATGCCCTCGATCTATTCCTTTAGCCGGGAAATCGTATTCAGAACCCGTGCGACAGCTACACGACCACAAGTATGAATGAGAAGGGTGAAACTCAAGAAAAAGGAATTTTGACGTCTAAAGAGAGATTGAACTTACGAGACGCATTCCATTTCTCAAGGAATGGCATGTATTCGGGGGGGATCAAATCCTCGGTCTTCACTTGAATGAAGCATCCCTGCCAGCCCTGATATGGGTCTTCATCGATATTGGAAAGGGGGTCTTGCTGGCCCGGCGAGTAGGCTTGATCAGTCCCCTCGGAACATTCAGGGACTGTATAATCGAAGTAGGTGGTCGATCATAAACCGAAGAGACTCAATCTTATTCACAAAGTAGCAGAGGACGATCACGTTCCTCCATAGCGATGGATGGATTTGCCCGACGCACACCTCGTACCTCTTGCAAAAGTCTAGAACGACCGGCTCCACCGGGCCCAGTGTGAAGGGGTAAGTATAAACACTTAAGTACCCCTTCATATGGGTAGTAACAGCGTCCTCGGGCCCGAGGATTATTACGTCATTTCCCTCCCAATTGCAGTCCTTTCCAACTATGGGAAGAACGTCTTCAGTCACGGAGCATATGTACCTTGATACTCCTTCACCCCGGTCCTGTTTGCGTGAGGGTTTCTCGACTTTAAAGTCATCTGCAATTGAGCAGCCCCTGAGAATGAACACTTTCAAGGGAGGCTCGGCGGCTGGTTAGTTAGCAGCCACCTCAGGAGAAGCCGTTTCGAGGGCAACTATTTCAGGGGCAACCTCCTCAGTACCGGCAACCGGTTGAGAAGATGAAGAGACAACTTGTTAGGAACAGATTTCAATATTTTGGCCATTGTTATCTGGGAGAGGTTTGAAAATTTGAAGAAAGAATAC
Source organism: Nicotiana obtusifolia (assembly GCA_002018475.1). Taxonomy (NCBI): domain Eukaryota; kingdom Viridiplantae; phylum Streptophyta; class Magnoliopsida; order Solanales; family Solanaceae; genus Nicotiana; species Nicotiana obtusifolia. The sequence continues at coordinate 11,722 of MCJB01013482.1, read as the reverse complement.
AAAGCTTTAGAAAAACGGGTTTTGGAGATAAAGAACTATGAAGATCTGAAGAAAATCTGGGTAAAAACCTGTAAATCATTATGAAAATTGAAGAACAGGGATGAAGATATGAAGGTTTGGATGAAGTTTGATGATAGCCGGAAAGCTCGAAGGTAATAGCTTGGTTAAAAGGTAGAAAAAGAACAAAAGATGGAGGCTTTTATAGGGAAACAGGCGATGCTTCACATTCGGGGGCAACCAGCCGATGAGCGACACGTGTCCAAAGTCATAACGACGCGACTGATGGGACGTTTCGGCTCCCTCATCATAACGTACGAAGGAAGGAACCAGAGAATATCTGTCATTTCTCATCGTTTCGGCAAGCCTACTCTTTGAGAAATGAGGGGATTATCAGTATACGGGTAAAACCAAGCCTAGTGAACACTCTGATTTCCCGGGGAGGCAAACGGAGTAGGGACGTGAAGGCAAGGAATCGAAATCAGAGCAAGAAGCCTATCGTATCAGGGCCTGAGCAAAGCACCTGCCCTCGGAGCCATCGGGACCCCATCCTCCAGGTCTGGTTCGAGTCCCAAGACTTCAGAGAGCATTACCAAACAACCGCACACGGCTAACAAAGGGTTGGGATGTCCGTGCCCAACCAAATATCACGGCGTGAATCTCGGCCGGCATTGGCAGAAAATCAGTGATTAGCGAAAAGGAAGATTTTTACCTTTCTTAGAATTGTACCTAGGGTAAAATTCCCCTACTATATAAAGGAAAAGTTTATTATTTTTAGACACATTGTAACACGCATATCAAGGTAATTTACTTCTATTCTCTCTGTTTCTAAAAGTTATTCAAAGTTCTTATTTTTGTTCATAAGTGCAAGTTCGGAAACGAAGGCAGGTTCCTCGTTAAGCCATTAACCGAGCTCAGAATCACTCTCATCATTGGTTTGACCATTTATTACGTCTTTTATTTGTTTAATCTAAGCCACATATCCTTAAAATCGCGTATAAATTCAATTATTATTCATTTTAAGGGTAATAATTATCATATGTAATTATAATTTACTTAATTACTATTCGCAGCTATAATTCAATTGTTACCAGCTTGTATCGCTTGTATTCAAATGCACGACGAATACAGTCCGTGTTAACTGTATTCATTCGCGTAACGAATACTCTAATAGAAATGACCTTTGCCTCTGTTGAAAGGGTCTCGCCATAGTCTATTTCTTTGGTTTGTGTGAATCCTCTTGCCACTAACCTTGCTTTATATCTCTCAATCTCCCCACTTCTATCAATTGTATTGATCGGTGCAATTATATTCGTTCATGCAACGAATACAACTTGTATCAACTATATTGGTTTGCGCAACAGATACAACCAACGTAAAATACAAGATGTATACAAATTATACAATCTGTATCGACCGTATTCATATCGACTATATTCATTCGTGCAAGAGATACAACCAACACGAAATTTTAAAAAAAAAAATGCTCTCACTGAAAATCGAACACCAGACATCTGCTTACTAAGAGGGCGCTTTAAAGTTATTGCTCTCTTGTTTTAGTTCAAAATAATTAATCTCTTGTTTCATGAATTTGCTAAAAAAAATCAAATATAACTACAATTGGTAATTTTTCTGAAAGTATAGCTATGAATGATAAATATAATGTATATATTTACTACGTCGCACAATTCTATTAATATTGTAAAAAATTCTTATACATTTGATAGTAGCTAAACCAGACAACGTGTCGGTTAATATTTGTTCTCAAATAGGTTTCTAACCACTAAAGGACACAAACTAAAATTTTATCCTAAAAAGTAGGTCGCAAGTATTTCTTGTTCCAGAAGTAACTCCTATATATCTCAATGATTATAGACAATATTTTGCTAAATGTTTTGTAAAAGTCTTTTTGGTGTCATCTTTAAGAAGGAAAAATTGCACCTTGACCTTTTGAAAAAGTCTTCTAAAGGTTACACAAAGTTGTTTGTGCCATTTTTCTGGTCTTTGTCGTTAGACACTCCACCAAAAGCATTACAAATTCTAAGACTTTCTCAAAACTCTGTCAAAGACTACCTTAATTCTTTCCAATGTATAATACTGTAACAGTTTTGTAAAGTTTTAATGCAGGATACAATGAAATGAGAATTATTTTTTTGGTTAAGCTGTTAAATGTTAGTATTATTTAACACTAAAAATACGTATAGTGAATGTTATATTAGGTTTGTTTTATGTTGCATGGTAGTCTGATCATAATTTCTGTTATTTAATTGGTTAAATATTTTGAAATTTCCTTCACAAAGTTTGAGTACATTCATCAATCGTTAATTTATTGGGGATTTATAGCTGCAGTTGGGTAAATATTTGGCAATACATTATCGGCTACAAAAGGGAAGTGTCCTTATTACTATAAATTCGGAGTAGTAGGAATCTAATGCTTGAATGAGTTTGAGTCTGCGAGAACTAGCTACCAGGGAGTTTGTAATTAATAATGCCTTAATTCTGCAAGAGATTAATTCTTTATTTTATTTTTTTCCTTAATTAAGATGGAAACACAGTGTATTAACAAAATAAAAACTCCATCAGTCTTATTTAATTGCCCTTTCCTTTTACTTATTCACTCTTTACGTGTCCTCGTTTTACTTAATTTCATATCGTTCTTCTTCTACCAGTAAAATTCTTCACATCTTTCTCTACAAGTTTAATGAAAAATCCCTGCACTTAATTATATCAAGCTTCAGTCACTCCATTAACATGCAAATTACTCTTGGTATTTATTACAATCACCTTTTCCTTACCTGCCCACCCCTCTTTACGTCGTCTTCTGTTTTTCATAATACCCACGAACAATACAAATCCTGGCTTAATTTCAGCATGAACTTAAGAAACGTAATCAACATTTGGAGTTTGATTTTCTTCCTGTTACATTACGTGGGATGATATTAAAGTGGATTCTAGTTCATTAGATTTGACAAATGAAAGATCGCGCAAATCTCAGGGAGTGATCGTAGTTGATCAAAATGGTAATAGAGACTCTGTTACAGTTCAAGGTGCAGTTGACATGGTCCCTATCCATAATTCTCAAAGGGTTAAAATTTTCATTCGTCCCGGAACGTACAGGTATTGTAATGGGAAATATATAGTCTACCTTAAAATATTCGAAAATTTAGTTACTGGTATCTCCTTCTCTCACTTTCTATTCCATTCTTGTGATCCTTATTTCAAATTTTCCTTTCTTCATTATATGTAGAAAAAATAAAGTTATGCATATGCTTAACAACATATAAATTATGCAAATAAGCAATAAATATGTAACTCAACTGCGATGTTTGTGGGATATATATTCATTTCCTATAATCGCTATCTTTAACAGCTTCTGTATTTGAAAAAAGTAAGGTTTAGATAGCAATTTCATTTAATAGTTGCCAACCAATTTTTTCACCTTATGCTATTTTCATTAGATTTTAATAAATTGTTTATACAAGTATGTTCCCATACCAAAATATAGTATTTGTTATTTTCTACACTATTGTTAGCATTAGTTGTCTGAGAAGTTAGTGAAAAGGATTTTTCGGACCCTTAGATGTGATAGTTAAAGGACTCAAAAGTCCATATTAAGTCAAACAGTTCTTATAAGTTACAATATATTATAGTTAGAAAAATCAACAGTACAATTTTCGTATGCCTTTTCTTTCCATGTTGATCTTTTTCTCAGCCCATGATATACGGGTGAGTTCATACTTAGAATCCTACTTTCATTCTTTCAGTGCAATATCTTGGTCCCACTATGTGAGATTTAGCTGTCTAGTTTAGTGAATATTTTGATATATGCAGAGAAAAGGTGTTTATTCCAGCTTCAAAGCCATTTATCTCATTCATTGGTGATGAAAAACCAAGCTAGAAAAATCATTATTACTGGGAATAGCAAGGCCTCTGACAAGGACAAATATGGGAATGTGTTGGGCACTTACAATACGGCCACAGTCGCTGTAGAATCAGATTACTTTTGTGCAACTGGTATCACCATTGAGGTACTACTAATTAATCAATCAACATGTTTAAAAAGACTTTGGTGCTCAAGATTTAGAGTCCGCGGATTTAGAACTGTTGGGATCGTAATAATATGATGCATGCAGAAGCTAACAATGCAAAGTCCAGAGTACAAAAAAAAAAAAAATATTAAACTAGACATAATAATTTATTATGGTTTGGTCAATCAACCTACATATGATCTATCACTAATATAAAAAGAGAATAAAAATTTTAAGAGAATAATCTCCCCTAAATATGATTCTCATAAGATAACGCATATGAAGGATATTTATTCCTTTTAGGAGTCTTTTTCCTTCATTCAGAAAAGAGAGTCCTAATAGATTAAAAATTCAGGGGAAAATCCTAGCAAGAACAAGTATTGTAATCTTATTATACGTACACATTTTAAATCTATTTAGGCATGTGTATATAATTTGAGCAGAAAGCAATGTTCGGTTGGACCTACAGAATACGCTTTAGTTTTGCCTCTGATTAGGACAGTCGCGGGTTTGTTTTTCAGAACACTGTGGTTGCATTGCCTCAATACAATGACATGCAAGCAGTGGCATTAAGATTAGCAGGAGAGAGAGCAATGTTTGTATAAAGTTAGGATATTGGGATCACAGGACACACTTTTAGATGAGTCTGGTTCGCACTATTTTTACAAATGTTACATTCAAGGATCTGTTGATTTCATTTGTGGCAATGCTAGATCACTATATCAGGTTCTTGGCTTGAAACTCCGATTAATCTATTGATTGAATATGGTGGAGGATTTCTATCACCAGAGCAAACCTCACTCGTTAACATTATTTTAAAGATTTGATTGCGATTTTTTTATTTGTCGTCACAGGGTTGTGATCTTTATTCTGTAACCGAAGACAACATAGGAATATCTGGAGCAATTGCAGCACAGCAAAGAAACTCAGCTGATGAAGATACTGGATTCTCATTTGTTAACTGTAAAATAAGTGGAAGTGGTAGTATCCTTTTAGGCAGAGCTTGGGGAGAATATTCACGGATTATATACTCAAATTGCTATTTTGATGCTCTTATGACTCCAGAGGGATGGTTTGATTGGAACCAATTATCTAGACACAAGTAAGATAATTCAACTGCTAATTGAGTTTAACTTTCATGCATTGACAATGTAAAAAAAAATTATATTGTAAAATCATCTATATCACTACTAGAAAACAGGCAAAAAGCGACCAAAAAAAGCGACCAGAGTTGGTCACAAATTGCAAAAAAGCGACAAAAAAGCGACCAAAATGACCTGGTCAGTATTTAGGTGGTCACAAATAAATAGCGACCAAAGTTGGTCGCTAACTTGCGACCAACTTTGGTCTCTATCACAAAAGGACCACAAAAGGACCAAACAATCCGAAAAACATATAGAGACCGACTTAGCGACCAACATTGGTCGCTATTTTTTTTTTATAATTAATATATTCTGGGAATTAGCGACCAATATTGGTCACTTAATTAATTAATTTTTTTTAAAATTCTTAAAGTAGCGACCAACCTTGGTCGCTATTGTCCCAGATTTTAAAAAACTGGGTAATATAGCGACCAAGGTTGGTCGCTAATGTCACTTTGGTCGCTAATTTACAAATTCATTTTTTTCCAGCAAAATAGCGACCAACTGGAGACCAAAGTTGGTCGCTTTTTTGGTTATATTTTTCCAGAAATTGCCTGTTTTGGCAGCTACACCACTTTGGTCGCTAATGTCAAAAAAATAAAAAAATAATTCTTCACTTTGGTCGCTAACTGAAGAATTATTTTTTATTTTTTTGACATTAGCGACCAACCTTGGTCGCTATTGTCCCAGATTTTAAAAAACTGAGTAATATAGCGACCAAGGTTGGTCGCTAATGTCAAATTTTAATTTTTTTTTTTGTAAATTAGCGACCAAAGTTGGTCGTTAATTTACAGATTCATTTTTTTCCAGCAAAATAGCGACCAACTTGAGACCAAAGTTGGTCGCTTTTTTGGTTATATTTTTCCAGAAATTGCCTGTTTTGGCAGCTACACCACCTGCCAGCTTACCAAATTCCTAATATAGGCATTTTATGCCATGAAAACAAGAACATCAACAACAAACAACAAAACAACAACAACAATAAACAACAACGAGAATAACAACAACAATAAACAACACCATTAAACAATAACAAGCTATAAAGTTCAAATGAACTTATACATTATATAAACTGTTATTACAATTCAACATCTACTAATGTCTACATCATGAGTGGCATCGTCGGATGCAGTGTCATTATCAAGATTATCATCCGGTGATGATTCACGTGACCGGAGAATCGGAAAATTAGCGCCAGAAGCCAAGAGAGATTTGAGCTGCTCTTGTATGGCAGCATACTGAGCATCTCTAAGCTTTTTTCTTTCTTCTCTAACCTTCTCTCTTTCCTTGGCAGCTTCTAGCTCGGCTGTGAGCTTTGCTACATGCTCCCGCATAGAGGAGAGGCTCTCCCCATCAAGCGACTCCGCTTGCGAGGAAGTGCCTATTCCTTGCATTCCACACCTATAGCGGTGGAATTGCTTAGCGGGAAGCCCATATACCTTCCCCCCTTTTGGACCGCCAGCAGCCTGCGTCCATAGTCTTTCAGCATCCTCGTCCGACGGTTGGATTGGTTTGCCCGATGAAGATGGTGGCTGGCTGCGTACAAATTCTTCCAACTCAGCTGTGAAGCGACTCTATAAGAAAAATTAAATTAGTATTCAAAAGTTATATAAAACTAAATCAAAGTACTTAATGAAAATTGAAAACTTACATGTACAGCCGAGGCTCGGTCCTCGACCCACCTTTCTTCATCCGAATCTTTCTTCTTCTTGACAATATAAGTTTGCTTGAATAACTCATCTTGCCTCATCGAACGGCCTAACTTCTTCTCCTGAAAAGTCATAAATTTTAGTTAATAAAGAGATTAGACGTTGAAAATTAAAATTAAATTAAGCAATGACGTACCATTTTCCTCTTTATTGAACCGAGGCTGATCGCACCTCCAGTGTGCAAAGAGTCTCCCGTCTCCGAAGCACGAGCTTTCCTTCCTTGCTCGCTCTTCTTTAGGAAATTTGTGGCTAGCCATTGCCTTTGCAGATCAACCCATAGACCATCTTGCAACCAGGAGGGCTTCGTGTTCGTCCTTCTAGCGTTGGAAAAGCAATGGGACAACCGTTGCGAGCCTTGAGATGGAAGTTAGCAGCTACCTCCGCACTATAGCGGTGTTCCCACACACACTTGCTCTGTATTTGAGAAGTTAAGTATTTAGATGGAAATATCATAAATATAAATAATTGTACTGCTTGAAAGAACATTTATACCTTAAATTCATTGAAAATTGCCTCCTTAAGCGAGAATGGAAATTCACACCAAGTCACATAAGGGCAATCATATAGCTTTCGAGTTCCCTGGGTGATTATCCTCGTAGTAACATTACTAGGGATAAACCTTTAATGTAATTAAAAAAAAGACACATTAATATCTTAGTAAAATCGTAGAAAACAATAAACGTTAAAAATAACAAATAACTCTTACCCGTCACCCTCAGGGACGATAATGATCCTGCCATACACATCATGATGCACCTCCTCGTCATCATCACCAGGGGCATGTGTGGAAGGTGTGGGGGGTTCAGAGCTAGGATCCCGCAGGCGAATGCCTGTAATAGATGGAGTCCCCGACGAAGATGGCTGCGAGCCCTGTGACGCAGCTGTATGTGCCGCAATGGGACATGTCACTGATTGCTGTGACCCGAGTGGCTGCGACCCGAGTGGCAGCAACCCCAGTGGCTATGACCCTAGTGGCTGCGGCCCTGATGAATGTGCTCCATGTGGATGTGACATGGACCGATGCGGTCCATGCGATGAAGATGGCTGAGATCCACGTGGATGTGCGGTAGCTGGACTGTACGTCGGACGTACAATCCAAGGGCCCTTTGATGGAAGACCCGGTATTTGCACGAATGTGTAGGACTGGTGATGCTGGGGCAGCTCAGAATAGTCCTGGGGTGGAGGACGATACGTAGGCATCTGCAACTCTAGAACGGCAGGACAATTAGAGTGTAATCTTCTACCCTCCTCCTTTGTTTCTTACCCTTTTCTCGACCCCGAGAAGTACTAGAATCAGCGTTACCTCGACCTTTGCCT
>MCJB01013471.1:94824-123370 GCA_002018475.1 Nicotiana obtusifolia | reverse complement strand
ACCACTGGTGCACTGTTAGTACCAGTAGTCTGCATTGTTTCTGTTAATTGTAACAATACTTGATCTCTATTACTCTGTGTTTCATTTGTATTTCCCTTTGTACTAACAATTGTGCTAAAGCTTGTAAGGTCATGTTGTGTAGGACTTACAACCATTGATGTATTCCGAGGCAGTACAGTACCCCTTCCATTCTGCTGCGTTTGTGCGTGTGAAGAAGTTCTATCATACTGTACTTCTTTGGTGTGTACCATTGCACGAGCATCATTGGTAGTATTTGCAGCAGCATATGGAACATAATTAAAACTCATTGGAGTTACCTGTGACTGCACAATACCACAGTCCACATGCGACATTGCTGCGAAAGAAAGAGAAGTGTGATCGTCAAATTCTTGATGTGGTTTTTGTATTTTTCCTTGACGACTAATTTCCTTATGACTTTGAGAAGATTCAGAAGTGCCCCGGCTAGTAAATTGAGCCTCTTTACTGGCTTTAGCATTTGGTCGAGCACCTGGTGTGCTCGACATTGTCAAGTCCTTCTCTTGCAATGTTGTGAAGCTCGGCTCACTGGAAATCAGAAATGGAGTGTGTGAAACAGTCACCTGATCCTCCGGAGACGAATGACATTGATCTTGGGCCATTTGGCATAGCGGAATACCCATTCCGACCAACTGGTGTTGTTCTGCCATCTTCCGGTGATCTGAAGTCACTGTTACGTCGGTGACTACTGCTGAGATTTGGTGGGGAAGACGGAATGGACCTGGAGATGGTTCCCCAGTGCTTGGAATGACTCGATTTGGTTCAAAATCAAGTGAGGAGTTATCTTGGATGCCCTGCGCTACAGTGATCCCGATTTCTTTTTGTAATCCTGTAGCAACTGGGTTAATCGTTTGGATTGGTGTTTGTTGGGGAAGGTGCGTCGTTGTAAGGCGCTTTGTTTGGGACAAATCCGGTGGTTTTTCACCACCGGACGAGCAAGAACCGATCATTTGCGCGACCACTGTTGCTGGCAGTTTTGTTACCGTTGCTGGCAGTTTATCTATTTTTTTTCTATTAGTTTTTTCCTTATAGTGGCAACTACATTTATCCAGAATTGTTTGACATGCAGGGACTCTTGGATGTTGTTAGGAAAGTATGTCCAGAAGCTCATCATAGATTTTATGTGAGGCACATTGAAGCAAATTGGTGTAAGATCTAGCATAGTGATGAGATGAAAAAGCTACTGTGATGGTCTGCCTGGAGCACATATGAAGAAGAATTTAAGGATATGTTGAGGCTGCTAGGTGAAGTATCTGAGGATTGTGTGAAAGACTTGTTGAAATATCCACCCTCTAGCTGGTGTAGAGCATATTTAGACACCCAATGCAAGAACCCAATGGTGGATAATAACTTCACAGATTCTTTTAACTCATGGATTCTTGAAGCCAGACAACAGCCCATTGTGAAGATGCTTGAAACTATCAGAGTGAAGGTGAAGTTAATTATCTTTAGAGTGTTTTATTATATTGTTTCGTTCCACTTTTGTTTTTAAACAAATAATCTGTTTTAATGTGACTATTTGTTATATGAAGGTAATGACTTTGTTAAAGGACCATGGAGATGAAGTGAGTAGCTGGAAAAATTACTACAGTCCATATGCAATGGAGCTGTATAATGATTATAGAGAGATGGCACAAGATTGTACCTCATTTTTCAATGGAGAGAGTGGTTACGAAGTATCACAAGGTTCACACAGACACACTGTTATTCTTGAGTTGTAGAAGTGCACATATAGGATATGGGGCTTGTTTGGCATCCCATGTCCTCATGCTATCAGGGCCTTCAATTACAAGAAGCTTGATCGAAAGACTGAGATTCACTGGTGGTATTCATAATAGGTATTCTAGTTGGTGTATCAACACAAGCTCCAACCTGTCAGGGGTGAGAAATTTTAGAAGGTGGAGCCACACCAAGCCATGGATTCACCATCGTTAGTAAAGATGGTGGGTAGACCAAAAGACAAAAGGACAAGAGAAAAAGATGAGGCTATTAATAGGCAAAGCACATGGACAACTTCTAGGAAAGGCCTTCAAATGCATTGTGGTTATTGTGGCAAACAAAATCACAATCAAAGAAAATATCGAATGAAGGTAAAGACATCTAACAATAGTTATTTTATTATTTCTACTTGTTTAAACATACTGACAAGTTTATTTCACTTTATGCAGCTACAGGGATACCTCATGTAATACCCCAATATTTTAAGTGATGATATATATATATATATATTGGACATTTAGAAAATAAATTAAGTCTAAAATAAAAAAAATAAAAAAATAAAGGAACAAATTAAACAAAAAAAAGAAGAAGAAGAAGAAGAAGAGAACCTAGTCAAACTAAAATTAAAAGGGAATATGAGTCCTTCACCTAGTAGGATTTAAAAAAAAAAAAAAAAAGGGGTCGAAGCCACCAAATAAAAAGGAAAAGAAAGAAGAAGAGAAGCGAGGGCTTCTGGAAAACAAACAAACAAAAAAGAAACAGAGAAAGAAAGAAGAGCAAAGGAAAGAAGAAAAGAGAAAAGGAAGAAAAGGGAAAAGAAAGGGGAAGGGTCATGCAGCAGCAAATAGAGAAGGAGAATTGGGGAAAAATCTCGGTGATGCAAAAGAAGTCACTTTTAGCTATTTTTGTTCAAATTATAAGGTACTGTGTTCCATTAATTTGAGAATATATTTTAATGGTTAGAGTTAGATGGTGAGATAGGCAAAAGTCAGTGGACCGAGGAAAGATATGTAAAACTTTTTGTTAATCTTTAACAATTTGTGGAGGAATCATGAATGCTTTTAAAGCACTTTGCAGCAATTACTGTTTTTGCTCCCCAAGTAAATCGAATTCTTATTCATTTAATGATTTCAGTACCAATGTAAAGCTCGATATAAGAATATGATTCATCTTCCTTTAGATTAAAAATACGCCTATAGGGAGTTATAGAGAGTCAATGGTTGTATCCCGAGAAAAAATAAAATAAAATAAGATAGGTGAATTGACGATAAAATATAAATCTCGGAGGATTGGGTATCCTAAATTAATGATGAATTTAGCCTAAATGAGGCAATTAACACGATATTGATGTTGATGTGGTTATAGATTGATTGGAGAAAGTCGTACGGATCGCTCGAGGTGACGAGTTGGTATTTCACACGAGTACTGTGAGTAGTAATCTTACTGCAATTTGTGTTTTCATAACTTGCATGATTTACACATGATTTTTAATATGAATATGTTACCGATTATTTTTGAGTTGCATGTGGGACAATTCTTTTACTCGATATGAAACCGAAATAATTATTTGAGATGAGTATCGTGATTTTAAATATTTTTGTTGTCACTAGATCTGTACCGTTACTTGAATTTACTGTTATCGAAAGGAAATTATATGATTTGATAAAAATTGAAATGCCCTATATTAGTTTAAAATAGTTTCTACGAGTATATACGGATTACAAAGACAAGTATAAATGGGAGTAGACATTGAAGGATCCCGTAGCTAACGGCGGGTTCGTTAGACCTGGTGCACCTTGTATTTACAGATTACCGATTATAGTTATAGCCCTCGCTAGTGGGAAGGTAAAACTAGCATACCGTTACCGATTTTCCTCGAGTAGGGACTACCGTTATATATGACTTCTGGAAAAAAGTCCACAGTTATACCGATTACATGATCCGTTCATTGAAACCTCCCAAAATGTGAATACTGATATTATAAAGTGGTTACCGGACTTATTACTGAATTGTTGATTATATTTTACTACAAGAAAAGCGTGATGAGACTGAAAATTATTTATTGTTTCTGAAAGGGCATTTTTATGTTATTTTTCTCTTTGAGATACTAGCATGTTTTTCTGACTCGTCCCCAAATAAAAACGGTTGTGGTTAAGTGTTATTACTCACTGAGCTAGCGACTCATTCCCCGCTAATTTATTTTACAGAGACAGCAGTTGACGCACGCGAGGATCTCGTTGGGAGCGCACAGGTTGACATTTTCTCGGTGAGCCTCGCACTTGTTCGCGTTGGCATAGATTTTCTGATTGTTATAGTCTTTTCATTGAACTCTTAGAGTCGCTCCATAGTCATTATTTTAGTGTTATGCGTATTCTTTCGTTATTATGGTTTTATGTTGAGTATCGTTCTCCTTTACCAAAGTTGGAGATAGATTAGCATTTCTATTGGTTAGTTGGTGGTTTAGTTATATTGGAGACTTGTATTTGGTTAATTGACAAGTTGTCAATTGTTGGTTTAATATTAGGATGTTTGGTTGTTGGTTTGAGACAGGAAAAATTTTTGGATGGTCCAAAAACAGGGGAAACTCTGTCCGATTTTCTGTAAAATTTCCGATGAGGCTTACTTGGGAGCACTTGCTCCTAAGCGCCAGTCACAATGGTCGTGACACCTCAGCAGTGCAGGAACCCAGTGAACCATTTGAGTTTGTTATGATCCCTAATCCTAGATTTATACCTCAATCAAGAACTCAGCAGTCCACTCAAACTACTCAATCCAGTCAGTAGACAACTCAGCAATACATTCAGACTACTCAGTCCAGTCAGCATGCAACTCAACAATATATTGAGCCCCCTCAGTCCAGTCAGCAAGCAGCTCAACAACAATGTGATGTTTCTCAGTCCAGAGAAAATTCCAAAAATTTTGAATTCACAGCTAATAACATTGATTCAATTGGCATTGATATAATAGGAATATTTCGAAAGAGATCAAAGATTGTTGATGTTGGATTATGGAATATTTATCTTGACAAGAATTTATCTACATGATAAAATATGTATCACAAGCACTAAGGGCTATAGCTCAGTTGGTTGAGCAACTCGTTTACACCCGCGCCAATGTTTTTCAAGGGAGTTCATCATACAATGAGAAAAATTGATCATGTTGAAGTCAGCAAGAAACTCAATCCAGTCAGCTTCCACTCAGCAAGGCTGTGATGTTTCTCAATAGTTAAGTCAAAAAGAACAAAGTACACTCCAAGAAGACTATTTGATTCAGACTTTGGGACTGAACCTGACCCATTATTGAGGCCTAAAGTTGTCTCTGAGATTATGACAAGGCTTCAACTGAAGAATAAACAGCAAAATACTGGGACAAGGAAGAGAAACTTCACAGGAGATCACACTGGTAGCTCACAACCAACAAATCTGCTATATTCCCCAACAAGGACTATTTAAAAAGGCAAGCAAGCAATGACCAGAACTCAATTACTGGGTGTGAAAGAGAAAAAAAATTCGAAAAGCTTCAAACTAAAAAGGGAAAGGGGAAGTAAAAGAACAAGTTATTGGGATGATTGTAATTGACAATTTATTTTTGTAATGATTGTAATAGACAAGCAACTCACTTCTATGTTTTAAGACAAGTAAATACTGTGAGATTGATATAAGTTTTTGGCTCACATATTTACTTGTCTAATAGTTATGTTTGTTAGGTAAATATTCCAGAAACACTGTATGTTTGCATCTTTAGTTAAGCTCCATAGTCGAGCCTTCTTTTGTGCCAACTTTATTGTCATTTCTCTTGTTAGGATAAACGATACTATTAATAGGTGTGCAGTTTCCTTGTAAGAACATTTCAAGTACATTTCAACTTGAACAAAATAACTTAAATTCATTGAAAACACAAGAAACTGAAACAAACATGACCATCAAAGAACCAAAAGGACCTTTACATTGCTCTTGACAATAAAAACAACCAAACTACAGTAGCTCCTAGTCACTAAAATCAGAATAAAGAGAGCCCATGAAATAACAACAAAAAGGTTCATCCTTCGTATTTTATCCTCCATCTTAGACACTGCCGCTAAATTGGCTGAGTTATTGCCCTCCATTTCTGCCACATTGTTCTTCAGTTTCAGCTTTTTCTTGACAAACAACATCCTCTAAGTTAGCCACCATCTTCTTCAAATAATTCCTTTCTACTTCTACACACTTCAGTGAGTTATTCAAGTTGCTTATCACCATTGTCACATGTGGTGGCATATTTTGGTCGTGCCATTCCCAAAGACCATATGACGATTCTTTATCGAAATGAGGGCATTTGTAGAATCTACGTCCAGCATTTGTAGGAGTCTTTGCCAAAATATGATTAGCAATCAACTCGCAACCACATCGACGAGACGAATCAGAAGCAATTGAATTCTTAGACATGGTGGGCTTGTATTTACCAAAAAAGAATAGCTTTTATAAGCAAAAGCAAGTTTAGAAGAGGAATGGAACAAAACAATTATGACCTGAAAGGAGGAATAAATTTTGAGGAGGAAGAAAAATAGAAACTGCCCTAATTTGATGAAGAAATGGGGGTAAAAGGAATGGGTAGGTAGAAATATATTGATTTTACCATGGGTTGGTTTGAAAAATGGGGTGGGTGGATATTTGGGGTGGGTTGTAAGTGATTGAGACCATATAGCCACGTGTCGCAATAAAATCGTGATAACACATTAAATGATGGGACCACAGATGGCTCGGTTAGTCACGAGGGTAATATCAAGTCCCAAGATATCGTTGAATGTATTTTCAGATAAACAGGGGGACGGAGCTCGATACTAAAACATTTGTGATACTACAAGGATATTTTTAGCCCTTTTCTGTATACAATAAAGTAATTGAAAAATTAATATGATATAAATTTTATAAAATAAGCGGTCAAACTGAGCCAGTGACATAATGGCGCCAAGCAACTATGGGAATATAGTGATATTTGGTTTTCTGAGTTACTGCCTTATTTTGATTTTGATCTATGTGTTATTTAGCCATGCACATATAACCTTTAATTAAAAGTAATGGTGTAATTTCAGTCCAATAGCTAATAGAAAGCTAACGGTGGTTATGTATTTTCAGAGAAGAATAAATTTGCTTTAAAGAGTTTCATCATAGCCATGTTGATTAACAAAGATTCCCTTTTATATTATGGATTCGACGATAAGAAAATCACAACTCATCTGAAATATATTAAAGGAGGACATATGTTTTATCTTCATTGAATAACGAGGAAGAGGAATCACGAGAATACCATAGAAGAAAAGAGAGGTTCTCTGTGAAGTATAACCAAATAAGAAGCTTAAAATCAGGTAAGCATATTTTGCAACCCAACATAAAACAGGACACCTTCTAATAAGCAGGGACAGTAGAACTAAAGACAATTCTTAACCAATTGGTTGCAGAAAATAATTTATAGTTACAATCAAGTCCGACATTTTCAACCAAGCATATTGCAAAGGTTTAAACTAGGTAAGGCAAAGATGAGTCATTCGTTTGACACAATAAAGAACACATTGGAGGAAACAATGGAGTGGTCATTCTTTTGTAGATTTAAACAACATGAAATCTTAATTGAATCATAAGATAAGATAAAATTTGACTGTCTATGATAGAAGAGGTACGATAGATAATTAATTTGAAAGAAATTGTATTGGGAAATAATCAATATGGATGTATTGGATCGGATACAATCGAGTGGAGTCGGGCCCGGGCGTAATATGAGGCCGGGTTGCCTCGGTCCGAAGTCTGCAGGTCGGGTACGGAGGCTGAAGCAGCCGAAACGGGGCAACCGATATCGACCGATTAGGGCACATCTCGTAACAAAGGATCAGTTTTGAATCGGATATTTCGCGGATTCCTGATATCTCGCCAGGAGTAAATATCTCAACCGTTATAAACGTTTAGGCGCCATTTTAGGATATTTCGTCCCGTAATCAAAGGGGTTTACCCTGTAATTAGACTTTTACCATGTTTAGGGCTCTTTTATCTACCTATAAGAGAGGCATTCGGCCTTCATTGTAAAACACAAGAAAAACTGAGAAGAGATACTAAAATTACTATTGTTCACTATTACTGTGCATCGTTACTGTTCATTGTCACTGTTCATCAAGCTTTGTCTATTTTTCATATTTCGTCGTCAGCTATTCAATCTCTGTAGTTTGATATTTTCTTTTGTCTATTATCTTTCAATTATCTGTATTATACCTTACATTGTATCAAATTGATTCATGGATTCTTAACACTACGAACAAATTTAATTGTTACTCGAATTTGAGGGTAAACAATGGAACTTCTGACGCTTTAGACAAAGCTAACGAGCAAGACA
The DNA here is from genome assembly GCA_002018475.1 of Nicotiana obtusifolia. Classification (NCBI taxonomy): domain Eukaryota; kingdom Viridiplantae; phylum Streptophyta; class Magnoliopsida; order Solanales; family Solanaceae; genus Nicotiana; species Nicotiana obtusifolia. The sequence continues at coordinate 115,255 of MCJB01013471.1, read as the reverse complement.
ACTCCTCTCCGCACATAATACAATGATACATACGAATACAATGTCCAGTAATCTAGAGGCAGAGTAATAGGACCATATGGGACTCTTTTCGATGTGTCACATAACTCTATTGGATCATGAAAAGTGCTATTTGATCCATAAGTTTTCACCTTCGCCCATAAGCATTTCTTTTAAATAAGTTTGTAACATAAAACTTGCGACCACATAAATTTATACACGGAAAACATAACCTTCCCTCCCTCATTTTATCTTTAAGAATGTCTATATCAATTTGACATAATCATCCATTTTTAAAATGAGCTCAGCAAAATAAAACCAACGAGCACAATTATCATATTAAATAGACAAATAACACAATATCCAACATGACATTAAACAACAAAGATAAAAGACATGAATAGAAAATGGGGTAAGAGGAAAATTTTACAAATGATTATATAACCATGACTTTGTTCCGCCAAAGTTATATAACTTATTTTCTTACATAAAACTCATAAAACTTTCACTAATTCACACAAAAATCATAGTGATCGGAAAACACAATTTCTAGGTAGTATTCTCTTATTTCACTTTTTTTTTTAGTCTAATAAATAATAACCCAATTAAAATAGTATATATATATATGTTTATTAGTCACTCCAAAAAATAATAGCTGATAACATACATACATACATACATACATACATACATATATACATACATACATACATATATACATGTATATGTATGTATGTATATAAGATACATATTTTATATATTTTTTGGCTAGCGAATGAATTAGTTTCAATCAACAATTAATTTTGTATTTTTTTTTAACGTAGGAATGATCCAACCAAATATATAAGGTAAAATATGTTCATATTAAACGCTCGCATGATAAAGTGACACGTGGAGCCGAAGACAGAAGACAATCAGGTTCGAAGGCAACGATCTCGTTTGTTGCCGAAGAGAATGATATTCATAAAGGCGAAGTAAATATCTGTCACCCTGTAGCATTTAATGGAGAATATTCTATAGCATTAAGTACATGGTCCGTTACAGAGAATATGGTACTCATTGCCTACCGTTACACATTCTTCAATGGCCCTCATAATTGTCATTAAAGAGGGGTTTGATCCTAGGACCTTGTTCCCTAGGTACAAACTATAAATAGTGAGCTCCAAAACCATTATAGAGGACACGAAATTTTCTAACGAACATATATTATACTCTGTTAAAAGCTCATACTATGTTATCTTCTTGCTTATTAATACTGTCACTACTGCCTCCGGAAGCTTTGCTCCCGATACCAGGATTTCTGTTGTTTTATCTCGATTTCTGTGCTACATCCTATATTCTTATTTTATTTATTTGTCATTTAGGATCAAATCGATTCACTTTTCTATAAACCACGTATAAATTCAACTATACCGTTTTACGAGTAAATAGTTTGGCACCCACCGTGGGGTTTAGACTGTTGTGTAACTGGGTTGATCGTTACATCTATTACTAACCTGTTTGATTCTATGTTCTTAGCAAAAATCATAGAAAATGGTAGATAACAATGTCAACATCGCACATAACATCGAGGCCCAGGGAAATCAGCCTCAACACAAAGATTCAATCAGTGATACTCGCAACGAGGGGGATGAGGCCAGCCGATTCATGGCAGGCAATATCCATGACATGTTTGAGAGGCAACTCGTGATGATGTTGAAGACGAGCACGTAGTTGAAACATTAAGGATCCTGAGGGAGCAACAAAAAGCCATTTTGGGTCATCTCTCACGACAGGATCAGGTCATGATGGAATTGAGGCAGGCATTGTCGAGTGCTTCCAATAACGCGAATGGACGAGGTCCAGTTCCTCCTTTGCTCCCGCAAATCAAACAACGCAAAGGATCATCAAGCTACCTGGGAATATCTTTCAGAACTTCAACACAGATTTCTTTCATTTCAGTCTCGAGAACAAGATAATTCTTCTGTAGAGGGTATTGTTACAATTATTGGTGATGATACTTAGCTATTGTTGTTAGTACTCAGCTGAGAATATTAGAGTTAGTTACACAGCAAAGCAGTTAGTTGCACTGTAGAAGCTTCCGGAAGTTAGTTGAGTTAGTTGAAGTCACAAAATTAGTTAGGAAGTTTGTTACAGTTAGTTAGAGTATTGGGTTGAGATCTTCAATATATATAGTGTAATATGTACATTGGATTCATTCGTCAAAATATCATTTTACTCCTACTCTTAAACTCTTCTAAAACTAAATTCTCGGAACTACCCTGACTTTAGTTCATTATTCTTCGAAATCCTTGCATTTTCTAGATCAATTTTCTCTTTGATTGCACTATGCACGAGCATCACTCTTTAATTTGGTCATCGAAATATCAGCACTGTCCAATCCGCTATTTATTTCTAGCAGTGAAACAAAAAAGAGGACTGGAAAATCCCAGAAAGGCCAGAAGGTGACCTCTATCCAGTTTAAAGACGTTGTACACGTAGGAAAAGAAATCAAATCAGTAACAACATTGGAAAGAAGAGTAAAGAAAAGGAGTGACTGAGGCAGCATAAATAATGCGTAATAGAATTGAGAACTGATCCCCTTAGTTTTTAATTTGTTCTAGATTTTATTCCTGTTAGGTGTGGAGCCTGATTAATATGTGATGTACTGTTATATATTAATGTTCATGCGGATCAACTTTCGCACTAAGGTTGCCGGGGAGTGTGGGGGCAGGAGCCCCCAACCCACCTTTTAGGCTGTATTGTTCATTCTCCATTTATTCTCTGTAATTGTAAATACCGAACATCATTAATATATACCTCACCGCCGTGGAAGTTTACCCACGGGGTGTCACCACAAATACTCTCTCTCATTTTTTTTTTCTCTCTACCTCGACTCTCTTCAACATTTTTTCTTCTTCTTCATCAGATCAGAATGTTTGAGTGAATCGATCCTAACAATTCTTGCTTTCAAGTTTGAGCATAAAAACAGGGCATAAACATGACTAACTCTCCACTAAAGAATCTTATCTTGTCTCTAAAACACAAAGCAGATTGGAGAATAGATTACAATATTCATGCAATGAGCTAGAATATGGTCTTAGTATTATTCCTGCTACTGGCAATCCGAAAACACTGCTAAAACACGGAAAAAGCATACATTCTTTAGTCAGAAAAATCACATCGGCCTTAGTTGAGCTAGCAATCCAACTAGTAATTTATAAGCCACTACTTCCTTAATTATTTTTTTAAAAGTTATTCCTCTTGCCTCTGGTTTACGCATGGCCCAGTCGTTCCTAGAGATTATTCTTTTGCCTATTTCTTTCTCTGTTTTTTCAATTATCCTATTTCCCTACCTCAATTTAATTAGTTACGTTATTTTAAGTTGTAAACAGGTCATCAACTACTTTTGAGCGTGGTACTTCACCTGAGTTATTAGAATGTGAAATAATAGAAGGTGTTATTAGATTACCACAAAAGCTAATCTCGTAATGAAGGCGTCTAAAGACCAATTACACAGTAAATTAAGTTTAAAGGTCAAATATATTCATTTCGACCTTCAAAGTGAATAGAGATAGTTAATTTGTAAGAATTGAGTACTTACCAGATTTTTTATTTTTTTATTTTCAATTTACACCTCACAAAAAAAATGCTCCTTTTTTTTTTTTTTCGTGTTACTAGTCGTAAAACAGCAATGAGGAGAGGAGTGGTTGCTGTATCGATATAGATGAATGGGAAATGATGGGATGAAAAGTGAAGAGAATGTAAAAGGTACCTTTTGCTTTGGTTAAAGCATTTGTCCCACATAGAAAAAAAAGAAAAGAAAAAGAGAGGTATATATATAACATTACACCTTCTCTAGTCGCTAAAAGGGTTGAAGGGGCAAGGACCCCTTGCGCCGTCGTTATCTTTCGATTTACTAAATAGGAGGTTTGCTGTTACCGGAATTTGGAGTACTACTATTCTGGTAAGATATTCGTTCTATCCTGGGAGGGGATATTCCATCAACCTCGAGTACTGTGATGGGAATAATTTCCTTAAGGACACGCTTTGAACTAAGTGGGCTCGATTATATTCTGAAATTAATTCTACACTGTTTCTGTTCTTCTCCAGTTTCTACTGTTTCTGTTTCTACAGTTGCGACATGCATCATGCATCATGCATCAGTTAATTAGGACTTGAAAATTATTCGTCTAAAAGGTGCAATAGTTTAAGGAACGATGCTTTGCAGAAAATGGGCATACAGATGCTGTCCAATCTTCACAAAATCTATACTAAGATATTTCCCAAAACAAGGTTAGTAAATTTGTTCACCTCTACAGAGTGCGTATAAAGTTAATTTCTTGGCCCAGTCTCCATGTAGGATTATAAAAAATGTGATGCTTCCATTGTGATCGTGTGAAGTATATATGTAGAAATAATGTACTAGAGTGTGGGAATATAACTTTTTAGCACATGTTTGATGATGGATATATTATGTGTTTGGTACTGGATTTAATTAAAAGAAGATGGTGACAACCTTCTTCCTCTAAGAAAGAGAAGAAAAGGAGATATTTAGAGAATATTTGGTTTGCTTTGCATCAAAACAATTGCTTAAGCCCATTCATCTCCCACAGCACCTTATATATTCCCTTCTACCTTTCACTGTCAGCAACCATATAGGCTTCAGGTTTTCGTCCACCATATATATATTCCATCTGTAGTTAGATACCAATATTATATTTCTTCCTAAATTAAAAGGGACCGGGTTTTCTATGTAATATTTTATTTTTAGGGGTTCCTCCTTTTTTTATTTTTTTGGGCAAATTATAAGTTTTTATTCATAGTAAAAGCAAACCGCAAAGGAAAAGTACGAGTAAGGGGGACAAAAGCTCGAGTAGTGTCGCATATATGCCTTGGCTATATAATTACTCCTATGCGCCTCACATTGCCTGTATAGCAGCCTCATGTAGAAGAGTCATGGTGTAGCTGCTGGCAACGTCTCACGAGGGCATGTAATCTAATAGCCGTTCGGATGTATCCAAAGGCATATGACCTAAGCAAACACATATCGAGCTAAATCTTACCTTACTTAAGTAAATGTATTTATTTTCTTTTTTGAAAGAAAGAAAGGAACTTTAGAGAGTTACACGCCTATTTCAATTAGATAATCTATTGATGCATATGGATAAGTATAGGGGCATGCATGTAGGGAGGGGGTAATTGGGAATATTACAACCTATACAAATCCACGGTTTTGCTGCTTTAATAGAATCCATTTGCCAAGAGATTGGAACTTAAGAAAGAGATGCCTTCTCTTCTAGGAATATTTTACTCTCCCTTCTTTATAAGTGTGTACGTAATTGCTAGCTAGAATTCTACATATATATGTGTGTGTGAATATATATACTACTCTAAGGAACCTATTCACAATGGTTAACATACTTGAGAAATTATTTGGCTCTTTTGTCTCTGCCATCGCTAGTTATTGTTTTTTACACTATCATCATCACCAAGGCAATCATAAAGGCATCAACAAACACAACATGACTAAGGCTCGGCCACTTTCTTTACAGGTTTCACTTTAAATCCCTCTGCCTAGGTTCGTCCCGCCTTTTAGTTTTTTACTTTTCCTTTCAACAGAAGTCCTTTGGTTTTCTTTTTGTCCACTGAATTGGAAGGTGGTGATGAGGGGGATCAATTAAAGGAAGATATGATGAACATAATAACTTAGCTTTCAGTAGAAAATTTATTTTATGGCCTTTTGAACTGTACTCCCCTCACCTTGGGCTCTTAGATGAAAAGGTGGTGTTGTTATACCAGGGGCCAAGTCGAACCAAAAGAACAAAAGGAATTAACTGCTAAAGGAATAAGAACAAACAAAAAACAAGTGCACCATATCGCTCGGTCATTATTCACAGTGGCGCATTCAGGATTTTAAGGTCGTGGGTGCTCACTCTCTGGCCATATAAAAAAATTAGTTCATGCAAGAACTGATCCCTAACCACTTCATATTTGTGCACTCTATTCTCACCTCTTAACCAAAGCACCCAGAAAACATTTTGTTTAATGGGGTGCTTGCTAGTTCTTTATACCAGTATTCCCTCTATTTTTTTATATAATTATACAGAATTTGCGTCGGGGTTAATGGGTGCTGAAGCACCCAACACGGTTAACGTAAATCCGCCCTGATTATCCATAGTAATAGACCTGGACAGGAGTAGAACCGAGCAAAAGAAGATTATTTATTCAGTTTTTATTTGCAGACGGTGGAACTCAAAGTAAGGATGTGTTGCACTGGCTGCGAAAGAGTTGTCAAAGATGCTATCTTCAAGCTTAGAGGTACAAAAATTTAAGTAAATTAAATCAGCATCATATAATTAGAAATCTGACGCTAGCTTTTATAGTATGTGTTTTTCAACAAGTTATATACATAATATAAACTCCATAATTACTTCAGGCGTAGAGTCGGTGGAGGTGGAGTTGGAGATGGAGAAGGTGACAGTGGTAGGATATGTGGAACGAAATAAGGTGCTCAAGGCAGTGAGAAGGGGAGGAAAGAAGGCGGAATTCTGGCCATATCCAAACCCACCCCTCTACTTCACATCCTCAAACAATTACTACAAAGATATGACGGCTGAGTACAAGGAGAGCTACAACTACTGGAGGCATGGCTATAATGTTGCCGAAAAGCACGGCAATCTTCCTGTTACACATCGAGGTGATGACAAAGTCAGCAACTTGTTTAACGATGACAATGTCAATGCTTGCTGCCTCATGTAAATTGTGATGTGATCATCCCCGCGTGTATATATATATACACACCTTTATTTTAGGACACTAATATAATTTCTAGCTATGAATGTGTAATGTACTGCCACTCTCTCTAGCTACTTAATTAAACTATGCACGTGCTTATACTTTTCGCCCCTGCTTTCGCTTTCCAAATATCACAATTGCCTTCACATTTAGGGGCTGATCAATTATTTCTCCTCTTTAATTTTAATCTTAAAGCAAGCAGCCTATTCGCATAATTTCAAGGGCTATATATAGGGGTGTTAGTGGTTCTGTTTGGATTAGTTTTTTTCTAAAACGAAACTAAATCAAGTAAGATAGTTTTTCAAATATTGGAACTAAACCAAATCAATTAAATTGATTTTTTATTGATTAGGTGTATGTCGTTTTTTGTTGGTTTTTTGGTTTTTTATCGGGTTTTTATTTAAATATGAGACATACATCACCAAACACATATTCCGGCGACTACATTTTCAATATAACTCTATCAAACCAATCACTCTTTGAGAATCTGTCATTTATCAAGATATATTGATGATGATTGTACCAAATGGTGATGAATAATTTTAGGACACAATTAAAAATAGATTATTTTTAACATGAAATAAATCCTTGTATTTAGCAAAAGAAAACTACCAATCAAACCAGAATGTAAAAATAAAAAACTAGATTATTATAATAGCAAAGAACTAGAAAACTGCAAACATTAAAATGTAAAATAAATTTTTAGAAACTTGTATGAAAATATACATATTATAGGTGTCATAATAAATTTTAAATAGCTACTTCTATATTCAGTTTGGTTCGGTTTTTTCCGGTTATTTTTTAATTAAAACCAAAATCAAACTAAATTTGGTCGATTTTTAAAATTCAAAACCTAAATCAAACCAAACCGAAAAAGTATTGATTTTTTCTATTTTGTTTGATTTGATTTTTGGAATTTTTATTAACACCCCTAGCTACATATATACAAACTGTCTTTTTTGGTACTTTACAACTGTCAAGCTCGTAAAATAAGCGGGCTTGGAGCTTTCACCAGAAAAGTTAACGGCATCTTCACACAGATAGCTGATATTCATTATTTTTTTTTTAACAAGTATGTATAAATTATATATACATGAATTTACCGTTGAATATTTTAAATTGAAGCGCTTGGGTAGGTGACTATTTAAGTTAATTCTTCAAAAGTTAAAGTTGCATTTGAGCTCCCTACGGCCCAATTTAATGTCCAAGGACCTCAAGAAATGCCCAAGAAAGTAATATACACACCTTACTTAAGAATATGGCCTAAAGGCTATCAGAATTCAGAAGCATGTAAATTCCATATCCAGTGACCTGCTCTTTTTGCACATTTTCCATCAATCCAATGTCCATTTCACGAATAAAACGAACGGATCCACCGACACTGAGGCTTCTACATTTTTTTGTTTTAAACTTTCTATTTTGCCAAGGCCCAGAGAGACCTTTTAAAGATAGTTATTGTACTATTGGGGCACCTCTCCAAAATGTTTATGACTTAGATTTGTCGGCATTTTGTTAAATCAATGAGATCATTCTAAGATGTTAGATTTGAAACAAGCATTCTATTCGAAATTTTGATACGTGAAATGAGCAAAATAATATTGGGTCTCCGTCAAAAACAACAACGAATATGAAATGAATTAGTAAATACTACTGTTGAGTTGTCCCACATCGGTGGGATTTGAGGTTTTTGGTCTCCTTATATGGTCTTGGACAATCCTCATCTCATAAGCTAGCTTTTGGGGTTGAGTTAGGCCCAAGGTCCATTTATCCCCATTTATATTGTCCACGCTCCAGAGTACAGGTCTGGGCGTGAGGGGGTGTGTTGAGTTGTTCCACATCAGTGGGATTTGAGGTCTTTGGTCTCCTTATATGGTCCATTTATCAACTACCTCAATTTAAATTTCATTTACAGTATAAATAAATAATCATAGGAATTTGTTATGAGTTATATGCACAATTATTATTTTTATGAATTGCGATCTTAAGCCGCATTCTGCGAAACAAAATTATAAATTGCAGTTCTGAATGTGTTTTGTAAATAGATTTGCACTTTATAAGTTGCATTCGTAATTGCGTTTATGTCGCGATTTGCCAATTGAGACTTATGGATTATGAGACGTGCGCTATCTTCTCGGGAATTCCAGCTTTCTCTCCAAGCCAAAGAATATAACCCCAAAAGTCTCAAAATTTCATACCCCTACATATTACATTACCATTATCAAGAATAAAATCACTTCTTTATCCAGTAGTTTCAAGACCCAAAACAGCTCCTTTATCTTTCTGAGGAACCCATTTTTGTATGCAGGAAATATGGGGTTCCTAACACTTTCAAAAACTACCTTAGTTGCTATATATGTACCACATTTTATTTTTCATAAAATAATGCATAAATTCTCTAGTAACTTAATTACGGATATTATTTAATATCATCAATTAATTAAATATTATAATGCATGGCTTTTTATTTGAAAATGAACGAATTTTATATATTTAGTGGGCGTTTGGACATAAGAATTGTAAAATTCCAAAAAAAATAAATTTTTTTTCAAGTGAAAATAGTATTTAAAAATTAGAGTTGTGCTTGGACATAAATATAGTTTTATTTTATTTTTTTGAATTTTTGTGAATGATCTGAGTGAAAATTTTGAGAACAACTTTTTGGAGTTTTTTAAATTTTTGAAAAATTTTAAAATTCATATTCAAGTGAAAATTAAAAATTTTATGTCCAAACACTGATTTTGAAAAAAGTAAAATATTTTTCATGGCCAAACGGGCTCTGGCGCGTTTTTTTGGAATTCATGTGTTTCCATAAGATTCCCAACAAACTTGCCCCGACTCACCTTTTGCTAGCACATGTATATAGGGGCGGAGCCACCATAGCTTAAGAGGTGTCATCCAACACCGCTTTGTTGAATATATATATATATATATATATATATTATTAATAGGCAAAAACGAAATAACAATAAATAAATTAAAATGAAATTGCTAGTGCTATACGAAGGTTCAGTTCACGTGGTTAAGCATCTAAAATACTTGTGGGATGTCGTGGGTTTTAAACTGTGTTGTCACGTATTACTTTCAATTTAATACTATTTTCAATTGGGATATTATAAGTCCATTCCAAAAGAGTAAATAAACACTCGGGAAGAGAGTTATAGTAGTGTACTTTATTAATATGAATTGAGCTGTATTTGTTTTAGTATGAGTATAGCTACAATTCTAAATTTTAATTTTAAATTAAGGGTTGGTTTGGGAGGAGATAAGGAAGCAAGAGAATAGAGAACAAATTAAAGAGCAGTTAGGGTGAAGGAAAAATTAAAAGCATGTTGAGGAAAGGAAAAGTGTAAAAAGGAGGTAGTAGGGAGAAGACAAAAGTAAGCTTGGGTAGGGAAGAGACGAAAAAGGAAAGGGTTTTCCTCTAGGGTAAAGAGAAGAGAAAGTGAGGGGTTTGGAGATACCTCATCCGCATTCAGTATTCAGCATTGACACATGTGCTTGTTAGGATCGATTCACCCAAACACTCTGAACTGATGGAGAAGATGAAGAAATTTTGAAGAGAGTAAAGGTGAGAGAGAAAAACGTGAGAGACTTATTTCGTAGTAACACCCCGTTAGGATAAATTTCCATGGCGGCGGGATATATATATTAATAAATAAGGATATTTACAATTACAGAGAATAAAAGAAGAATAAACAGTACATCACATATTAATCAGGCTCTACACCTAACAGTACTCGGCATTAAATGAGGGAGAGAAAGTTGTATGTATTAATATTATATATGATGTGTTACGAAAATTGGAAGAAAAGAAGTTTGCTTGGAAGTTGAGGGGTTGGGGTGTAAAGCAGCGCAGTATGAACAGCAGCTAAGGAGAGGTCCAGACATCGTTGAAACTTATGTGAGATCATGTATATGTAGGAGTAGGCCGTTACTATCAGTCTATACATAGACATTATGTTATAATTGAGAGTAGTTGTTTTATGGGATCTGCTGCATGCCTGCCCTCCTTCCTTCGCACTTGTCACTGTTAATGCCCAAACCCTGACCCCCTAGTGAGCTCCTTGTGTCTGCATCAATACCTACTATACTACATACACTATTGGATGATTTAATTATCATGCATTAATTAATACCCCATTTTTCACCTTTTAGTAGAAATAGCAAAAAATCGATCCAACTTGTTTGAATGGTACTTGCAGTAGATGTGCAGTGTGTAGGTACCATATCAGTATATGATATGGATGGCCAGCCATGCTACCTCTCTGTTTCTGATCTCCTATATATTTTTGACCTCTTACTTTTTCTTTTCTGATCCTTCTCTCACCTTTAGTTATCCACTTCATCTTTCTATGCCTTCTTCTTTTTGCCACCTAGTCTAGGCAGCAATTTTTAAAAAAAAATTCTAGGCATGCAGCAGCAACGCTAGCTCACGTGAAAGTCCTCTACGCACAACATGCAATTTCGATTTCTTTTTGGAACAAGGGAAATTTGAACAGGCCTTATCAATCTTATTATTTTCTTACTAAAAGATCAAAGATGGATAGGGATGGGAAAGGAGTCTCGTACCCCAACACACAGAGTACTCTAAGCGGAGAAATTTTATTAAAAGTAAAGAAGATGATGGGCGCTGGATATATAAGGAAGAGAAAGAGATCACGGGAAAAAATATTCAAACCGTGGTCCAAGATCGGAACGCACCCCTCGATCGCCCCACTATCCCAAGTTGTAATAACACATACACATAGTCTAGTCTACTTGTGGGTCCAGTGCCTAAAATGTACATATGTCACCTGCTGGCGATGGCATACTTTCACAACCCCAAAATAATTTATCTGGCAGGCCGACGGTTTTAATTCGTTTTTGTTGTCGTTAATAACGCCTCTAGCTAGTCCTATATATGCATTAGATACCTTTGTTGCACGGTATATAAAAGTTTTACATATATACATCACCACTGGCGGATTCAGGATTTTAAGGTCGTGGGTGCTCACTCTCTGGGCATATAAAAAAATTGATTCATGCAAGAATCTATCCCTAACCACTTCGTATTTATGCACTCTATTCTCACCTCTTAACCAAAGCACCCAAAAGACTTTTTGTTCAATGGGTGCTTGCTAGTTCTTTATATCAATATCCCTGTCTTTTATATATAATTATACAGAATTTGCGTCCAGGTTAATGGGTGCTTCAGCACCCGGCACGATCAACGTAGATCCGCCTCTGTACACCAAGCACATACATTATTATGCTCCTCCCACAGTGTGTAATTATTATATTGTACTAGTACTTATGAGGTATCGAGGGATCTAGCTAACACTAGCGTGGAGTCTCTGTAACACTATACTGCCTATTTTGCTAAAATACTTTAGTTCCTACTGTTTCTTCCTTGCATTTTCTTTCATTCTCTTTTTTGTTTTGGTGTTCTTTTTCATTTTTAAGTATAATGATCTTTTCTGATCGATACAATAGCCAAGGCTTTTGACACATCCAAATTAAATGACTGCTTTTTCTTTAAATTAATAAATGATACCTTAAGAAAGACAAAATATTTAACTAATAGCAAAAGCTCGCCGATAAACCACAACACGTCACCATATATTCTGCCCTACAAAAGCTAGGAATTCCCTATAACATGTTTGTTCCTAGCATAGCACACTAAGCTACTAGCGTCTAGTTGGCTAGCTCCTCTGAATAATTCAAGAATAAAGGAACCAATGTCATCGAGTAAAATTTTATACAAGTAAAAAGACAACAGCTTGACATCTCCAAACTGCAGCAACCAACTACCAGATATGAAGATTTTATTAATGTATAATCATTCAACTATTTGAAATCGTCTAGTAATATTATGTGTTATTTTATTTGTAACAGAAAATCACTTAACTATTTCTATAATACTTAGAAGGTCACTCAACTAGATTTTTCAAATTTTTGGTGGCCAAATGCTTATTTTACCCTCTAAAATAATTAACCTTTACTTTGAATACTTTTTTATATTATAATTTATTCTCCGTTTAATCTATATTTTGGACTTACCTATAGAATAAATAAATCTTATTTATGACTAAAGAAAGAAAACATAGTTTTCAAGCATACATAATGTTGGAAGAAAATAAAACAAAGTTTTCACGCATATATAATTTATATTATAAATATATCTTTATTATAACTAATTATTTTTCTATATTACATGAATGAATATATCTTTTAAAACTTTTATTCTCTATCGAGTAAATAAATTATTGAGTTTTTATTGTTATTATCAAAATTATTAATTCGAACAAATTATTAGAATGACTTTTTACTATGCTCAATTATTTTATTCATCAGTTTCAGGTGCTTAAACTTTTATTTTATAATTCAAATATAATATATAATTATGTGATGAAAAAAGTTACTCATTGAAACAAGTTACCTGCTCAATATGAGTATGTTAAGGCTAGTTAGTTTTAGTAGCATTTGACATATTGGGGCTAATTCATCATAAATTCTGCAGTCGAATTACACAATATACCGCATCAAAAGTTCAAACTACCTAAAAAAAATATTCTCTCAGAATTTGCAGTTCCAGACTGCACACTATATTTTTATTTTCATTTTTTTTTATATATGCTTGAAAACTAGTGCTTCTTTATTTTACTTTATAAATAAGATTTATATATTCTTTGTGTAAGTCCTTAATATAGAGTAAAAGAGGAAAAAATTATAATATAAAAGTATTTAAAAAGACACAAGTTGATAATTTAGATGGTAAAATAGGTATTTGTCTATCGAAAGTTTGAGAAACCTAGTTGAGTGATCTTTTTAAGTGCTATAGAAATAGTTAAATGAATTTTCTGTTACAAATAAAAAAAATATGACTTTATTAGATAATTTCGAATAGTGAAGCGATTATTTGAGTAATAAACTTTTACTTTTTATATGCCACAGTTCGAGATGTGAGTTTAGCAATCAAACACTTGATACTAATAAATAGAAGCGTGGAACTTAAACATGCAGAATAAGGTCACGAGATCATTAGGAAAATACAGTAGATCCAAGATCTGAAAACTAGCTATTAGAGTGTTTAGGAACTTAGCTTTCACTACGTCGCAAGAGGTCTGCTTTTGCAGTGTCTTTTAATTAGATTCTGATATCGTAAATCCTTCATGTAAAAATGAAAATTGAGGAAGTAGAGCTCTTTGGAAGAAGCCAAATGCATTCTCAATGATCATGTATGGCTGCCCAAAGAATGAGAGAAGAATGAAACTGAGAAATTGAAACTTCAAATCTCATGCCAGGATTGACCATGACAGACAAAATTTCGACAAAAGTAAAAAGATTGAACATCGCAGAGTTGAAAACATCAAGTTTGGATACTGATCGAAAATGAAGGCATTTGTGCTTCCTTCCTCCGTTTCAATTATGAACACAGGCATGGTGGACATCATTAGTCTAACAAGTAATAAGACGTGTGGAGCCTGATTAAAAATGTAAACTGTTTACGCGGTTTAACCTGTAATTGTAAATACCTAATATTATATATATATACCCCACCGCGGTGAAAATTTACCCACGGAGTGTTACCACGGAAATATCTCTCTCTCCTCCCACGAAATTTCTCTCTACTGTATTTTTCCTCTTCTAGTTTTTTCTTCTTCTTCTTCGTAAATTCAGTTGTGTTTAAAGAATCGATCCTAACAGACATAGTATTTGTTGAACTTGAATGCACTCAAAACGAAGAAACGCCTTTTGATGCATTTAGATATCTATTTAGCTGTTCCTCAAACTCAATTTAAAAAAGTTAATGGTACATACTCTGAATTAGTACTTTATTCAGGCCTAAAGAACATACTTTCTAGTTTCTAGGCACTTAAAAATGGAGTGCCTGATCCTATGATAAAATCCCTCTCAGGGACAGTCTTTACTATTGCTGTGTTGGGGTGGGTTGTGCAAGACTGACATAAAGAATAGGAAATGCTATGTCACAGTCTCAAACGAGTTCTATAACATTATAAATTTTCGCTTCTTTCTTTACGCTCAACTCATAGCATAATCATAACCATAATGATAAAAGTAAAATAAAAAATAAGATAAATATAAGTATAGTGTAATAGTAATAAATAATATTAGAAGTACACTACGGAGTTTAAAACCTATTCGCAGCTAGTAGGTATATGTGGATCTTTTTCTTCATATACCCTATTTTTAACTAAATCTGCATTGATTCCAAAGATTTATAGGTTTTTGGAGATACTTTCCTTCAATGTAATTTTAGGTCTATCCTGACTCTTTTAATACCTTAACTCACCATAGTTTCACACCTATGGATCAATGCATCCGTAGGTTGACGCAAGACATGACCAAACCATCTCAAGAGACATTTTTTCATTTTATCCTTAATGTGTTGTACTTGTAACTTTTAGCGAATATGGTAACTTTTAATTAATTTTATCTAATCTTATATGATCGAAACTCCATCTTAGTATCTATATATCTACAATGCTCATCTTGTGAATATGATGGACTCCGGCAGCCCAACATTCACTGCCATATATAATATAGTCGGTCTCAACTTCTCTCATAATTGTTTATACTCCGAACTTCTAGCTAATCCCGACAAAAACCTAGCCAGATAAGGTGATATTGTCACACTTCTACCCCACTAAAAGCATCTCTAATGGGTAAGATACTGATGAAATGCTTTGGACTTTGTCATGATGAACTCAAATTCTTTCTTCTCTCTCGTTTCTTCTGATATTATCCTCAAATTCTTGCTTCTCTCTCCCTCTCTTTCAAATAGTTGCAAGCACTGAAAGAGAGAAAGAAAAAGAGGACCAAAAAAAAAGGAAGGAAGGAAGAGAGAAGCAACATGCCCAAGACTAAGTTGGGTTACTTACTGCATCAAATTTTCATGCAAATATACCAGCACTAAAAAGAAACATAGATTAATAAGTATGCACTAATCTGAAATTCTCTGCAGATCAGTTATCTAATTTAGAGTTATGCTACCAATTAGTGAGGTCCAATTTAGCCTTTCGAGAGATAAGTAAATTCAGGTGGATGAGGCCAACTTGTTACTTAATACAACTAATATTTAATAGGTTTAAACATTAATTGACTTCTAAGCAAAACTTAAACGTACTATTCAATTGATATTAAGGTTAACACACCTAACAAAAACAACTTTATCTGGTGGTTTTTGAAGCTGGGAAATGGCTTAGACATGATAAGATTAAGAATAAACCATCAGTTGTGGAAGGTTGACACCACTAGGAATTTTCTGGCAACTTGGTTTTAGTTCTCTTTTAGCGGACGCCTGGCTAGCTTCATTACTTGTGTATAGAATGATAAAACATAACTTTCTGTAAACACCATACTAATTTACATAGAATAATGAGGTTAATTAGGACATCACTCTCGAGAATAAACAAAATTATTATAACGTTAAATATATAAACCAACAATAATTAATTTTGAGCTATATAATCAAAATAAAAATCCTATCACTTAATTTTGCAAAAGTCTCAACTTTTCAGATGAGCTAATTAATTGTTTAAAGATTGTTAAAAGGAAAAGGGAGGAGACAGGAAATTAAACATAAGTACACTTTTAATATCTGAAATAGCTGTTTACTCTGTGCATTAATTAAATTCTGTTGGTGTTCAGAAGTTGGGTTTTCACCTTCAATTCCTCCCGTGTTGATTTCATATATAGTACAGTAGTAAATCAGTTTCAATCATATAAATGGAAACTGTTGCTCTTGTGATATTCTAACAAGATTGTGCAGATTAGCCTCGCTAAGGCACAACAGCTAGCTTTTTAGACGATAACAAATTAAGAAAGGTATCAGCGAAAGCCAAAGAGCAACTTGAGAACAGAAAGGGTAGCTGCTGATCAGTGCTGACAGGAAGCAGCTACCAAAAGTGAGTAATGATAACAAGTGACAAATATAGAAGAAATACACAAGTATATATGCATTAGTAGTACTAATTAAAAGCATCTTTAGAAGTAGCAGTAAAGAAGCGCGCAGGAGTTGATGATAAATTGTCAAGATGAAATGTTATATGTGTACGTACCTTTATAAAAGCTCTGGAACAATTCTGAAGCAGAAGTACCTGCTGGCGGGCGTGCCCAACGAAGCAGCGGCGACAAGAACAACAACCTACCAAAGGTAATAAAAACAAAATTCATTCATGAAAAAGAAAGCCCGACTTTTGTATGTTAATTCCCTTCCCTATTCAATAGCCTCACTGAAGGCTGATCAATGAGCGCTACACATAATTCATTTGAACAGCGCACCAGCTAGCTAGAGGAAATCAAAGTCTGTAGCTTTCAAGTTAACTTGGAGGAAAATTTATGAAGACGATTAGTTAAAATAGTAAAGCTCTTTTTTCTATTGTTTCTATCAATACAATCAAGGTGCTTAACTGAAAACTGAGGCATTACTACACTTTGAGGATCGAAACCAAGCCTCGCAGTTGGAAATTCAAACATAAAATAACCAGTATAAAAGGATCTGGTGTGATATCCTAGTATTTGCAAAGTATCTCATCATCTCTATTAGAGTATTATGCACAAATTCAACTTGAACGCATTTGCTCATTTTTCCATTTTGAAAAGCGAACACCAACTCTGTCGTGACTTTGCAATGACATTTAATTGCCTTTCTCAGGATGTAATACATTAGGACTCATAACGGACCCATACGTGCCATATGGACACATCATGATGAAGAACCAACCCCTTTGCAGCTAATATTCTCTTCCATTTACACTAGTTTGGGGAATTAGAAATGATCAAATTTCCAAATCCAAGGATATGGATTCCTTGCCTTTGTCGGACGATTCTTCATCGGTGGGTGCTGTTTGGAGCGGCTTGGCATCATCGCAGTTGTTAAAAGTCCTAAATTGGAGCGAAGGAGTTGAGGTTGAAAATTGGGGAGTATGAGAATAAGTTGCTGTAGGCAAGGAGGAGGAGGACGAGGACATGTCACATGATTCATCCGAGTCTGAGACGGGACAGTCCATATTCACGCCGAACAGCCTGAGTCGCTTTGGTGCTGCCTTGCCTTGGACAACCGGTACCGAATCGAGCACCATTGGTTCCACAAGCCTACCACTCCCTTCTCCAACAATACTACTACTACCTCTTTGCATTTGCTTCATTAATCCAACCTCCTGTTGCGGGACTTGGGCAACTGATCCCGATCTGAGATAAACTACTGACCCGCTCGGACAAGGGTTTCCATTTACCACGATTCTACTGCTAGCCATGTTGTTGAAATTACAAGCTGAGTCGTAGTAATTCGGACTGTTCCCAATTCCGTAGGCGCTGTAGCTATATTGCTGCTGATGAGACATGCTGCCGGCAGGACGGGCATGTAAAGGTGAATGGTCTGGCTGCAAAAAGAGCGGATGATTCCAAGCAGCTGGGTGTTGATGATTAATATTGGAGCGGTACTGGAAATTATTAGAGAAATGGTGTGAAAGAGGCACATGAGTCATGAAGTGGGTGTGGAGATGGTCGGTCGGGGCATCTGGACGGCGCCTCCAGTCGATGAAGAGACGATCTTTGCCTAATTCACCTACTCCGCGCTGAAAAGAGACAATATCCCCAGCATCGAGCTTCTTCTCCTTGACAAAGCGGCTCCAACCTTTGGTCATGACATAGCTTTGGCTGCTATTCCAGTAGGAATATCTGAACCGCCAGGACTTTCCGTTTGTGTCTTCGAAATTGAGGAGGAGGCCTTTCTCGTTGGAGGAGGAATCAAGAGGGAAATACTTCTCGGCGTGCTGTTTGGGGATGACTAACCGATTGAGCTTGCCGACGTCACTGGGAGTGACTACCTTATCGAACATGTGTTCTCTCTCAATCAGCGCCATGGAACTAGCAGTTGCACCAACTCCAAGATCCACAAGGTTGTGATGATGACTATGATGATGTTCATCAGTGTCGCCCTCACAATGATTTCCGGTAGGGGGAGTATCCATCATAAATAACGACCTCAGTACTACGTCTTCACCATTATTAGCAAGCGTGGTGAGTGCTGCTGCTGCTTAACCAACTTCTTTGATGCTTCTCTGCTGCTACTGATAGGAGAGAGGAGCTAGAATCTTCTGGGCGGAAGAAGAAGAATGAGAAAATGGGCATGTAAATTTTGAGGAGCCTTTAGCATTGAAGCCACGTCCACCTCACAAGAAATTCATGATCTAGAGATCAGCATGCACAGTCCACGACCTACCGCACTTGTCCAAGGCGTGGATCTAATTAGAGAGATAGGAAACAAACCCCCCCAAAAACAAAAACATGAGCGAAACCTCACTAAAATAAAATGGGTTTGAGTCCAGAATTATGGTTAGTGTTTACTGATACAACAGCATCTGACTCTGAGAGGGAGTGCGGTTTACTGGAACTAGGGTTGAAAGAGTAGCAGCTTCCCATTAGACATAAATGGCTAGCTAGAATACAGAAACTAGAAAGTAAATGAGGGTGAGTGATTTCTTGTTTGACCAGCTGGAGGACTCATAGAGGTGATGACGAGTCAGAGAAGACGATTCAAAAGCGCATCCCTTCTCCTTCTCCTTCTCTTCTCTTTCTTCTTCTTCTAGCTGTTGCTGTTGACCTCTTCGTTTGTGTGAGATATAGAGAGGGAGAGAAAATTGATTACAAGTATGTGAGTAATTTGTCTTAGTGGGGTAGTTCCGTGGAATCTTCTTTTTTAAGTTAGGTAAATTTCATTGAAATTATTCCCTCTCAGACTTTCTTTCCTAGTTCCTAGTTCGCTGAAGAGTGCGTGTCTCTTTAAGTAATTTACTTGATACCTACCCGCACCCCTCCGCGGCTCGGAGTATAAGGGAGGACTAGCTCTCGGGGCCCACGAATTATCTGGTTGGGTTCATGTGAACTCGTCCTTGTATTAAAATGGGATGGGTAGTAGCATCCAAATTAAGTTGTAATTACATACGTTGTTTTGTACGAAGGAAAATATTTTTATGAAAAATAAGTGATTTTATAATTTATTTTTTCTTGTTTGATTGGTAAGTGAAATTTTTTTTTGAATTTTTTCTTTAAAAAAATTATTTTTTATGTTACTCTCCTCCCCCTCTATTTCCTCCAGGCCCCCATGTTTCATGTGCTCTCCCCTCCCTCCCCCCTCACCTCCAAATACCCAATATTTTCATAACTTTATTTTTTTCAAGAATTTAATTATTCTTCTAAAAAGTCACACAAACTCAAATGAACAAATGTGATGCTTCACTTTTTATGCAAAAACAACGTTGAAATTTGTGTTCCATAACTAAAAATATATATTTTTTTTGGTTGAAAAATAAAGTTATCTTTCTACAACTGAAAAAAATATATTTTCTTTTGTTGAATTGAAAGAAAATACTTTTTCTACGTTATTAAAAGAAAATACTCTTTTTGTTGAAATGAAAGAAAATACATTTTACTACATCATTTTGTTGAAATAAAAGAAAATACTTTTTTTACATTATGAAATAAAGTAAGTAGTACTTTATTTTTGTTAAAATGAAAAAAAATACTTTTTTTATATCATGAAAGAAAAATACTCATTAGTTGAAATAAAAAAAAAAAACTCTATCTATAACATGAAAAAAAAGTATTGTTAATAATATCTCTATTTAGGGTAGGGTCGGGGGTCGGGGGTCGG
>MCJB01013471.1:4553-94685 GCA_002018475.1 Nicotiana obtusifolia | reverse complement strand
GTCGGGGGTCGGGGGGCGAGAAGTGGGATGGGGTGCGTAGGTAGGTGTATGTTGGGGGTTAGTGGGGATAGGGATAAAAAAAGTTTTGAAAAATATTTACCTTTCTCTTGATATGGAAAACATTTTCCTCCAATTGAGTTTATAAAAAAAATATTTTTCAAAATATTTAAGCCATCCAAAAATAAATAAATTGAAAACCATTTTCCTTCGTACTAAACACACCCTTAATTATACTCCTACTAGTTTTCTTTTCTTATCTTTGCATAACTAGACTCGTTTAAGCGTGCTATGGTTACCTCTACCCTTTTATTAATATCCAAACTGTAAGCAAACAAAAATAGGAGGAAAAAGTTACTTCTATGTTGAAGTATTTTATCCATGGAGACTCACAACAAGTGGCATAGTCTAGTATTACTAGTATTTTCATTTTGCATTGCATTTAGGCACCCCACCTTTTAGCCTTGTGGACCCCTGAAAAACAAAAAAAAAGAGAAAGCTGAAATAAAAAAATTAAAAAAAAAAAAAGAAGAGAAATTGGGCCATGATTTCTCGAGAGAGAACTGAAAATTCGAAACTCAGTTACACCTATGGTTCACTGTGAGAATATCTCTACTACTTAGAAGGTTCTAAACCCGTTTTTTCATGCTAGAACGAAGCATGTTGAGCTAGACGTACATTTTGTCAGAAAACGGGTAGCTACAGAACGATTACGCTACGGGATTCCCAAATCGGCTCATCTGCTTCCTGGTTCTTTCTAACCAGTCAAAACTTGGAGCAAGGGATTTGAAGAACTTTATTAATGAGCTGGGACAGATCGTAGACGTGGTACTAACGCATGAACTTGCTTACTAATTTGACCGCTTTGTTGGCAAGTCAAACTCAAGCGCATTATTTTGTGGCTTTATAAACATCCATCCCTCTTTTTAAAACTAAAACGACAAAGCCAGTTGTTTCGTAAACCACCCTTATCTAATATTTTTCCGACTAGCTAGCCTCATCTTTTCTCTTTAATTTTTGTTTCTTTTGTATGTTTCTTTAATTTTGGGGAGGGGCGGCGTATTATTGTGAGCAGGCATTAAAATTTGGAGATAGTTGCTGTGCGGTTATGAACATTATCAGAATCACAGTAGTATTTAATTATTTGTTGTAGTTAGCTAGTAGTAATATTTTAATTTGTAAATGGGGTTGTCCATTTGGTCTAAGCATATTATTATTAAGCTACAAGGACGTAGACATCAACTAGCATTATCATATTCATTAAGCAGGCTTTGGATTATTGACTTGCTGTCACTACACATAAACAAATAAATCCGTACGATGCTAATTGATCAGTCTATGCATGTGGCAATAACAGTGGAGTTGATCCTACTCCTTCATAGGCTGCTAGGGGAGTACCTGTTATTTGGGACGAATTTACGTTGAGCGTATCGGATACTGAAGTACCCATTAATTCAGACGCATATTTTATATAATTATATAGAAAATACAGAAAATATTGGAATAAAAAACTAGCAAGCACCCATTAAAAAAAAAGTCTTCTGGGTGTTTTTGTTAAGAGGTGATAATAGTGTGCACAAATATGAAGTGGTTATGGATCGATTCTTGCACGAACCAATTTTTTTATATAGCCCAGAGAGTGAGCACCCACCACCTTAAAATTCTGAATTCGCCACTGCCTATTACTTTCATAAAAAAAAAATGCTCCATATATCACAAATTTCACAATTCACAAGTGCTAATAATTAATAAGTCTCACTATAAGACGCATACTCTTTTCTTTAATAATGAATTATTATAGTTGCCGTAATTAGTTAATTAGCTGCTTTCAAGTGCTGAAGTAATATTATTGCTAGGACAAGAGTTCCATCTAGTTGGGTACAGAACAGGATAATGTACTAGTGAATTAGATCGGGGACCAGGTCTCCTCTAGTCTTTTACTACTACATGAATATGCAAAAAAAGGTTCTTTTTCGCTTGAAATTTTGCCAACGAGACTAATTTCGCAGTTCGGGAAGAGAAATGTGTCGTTAGTGACCAATTTACCTTTGAAAGTTGGCTAAATTGTGTAATATATTCAAAGATAATGCCTAAAAAATTCAATACTTAACCATGAGCACCCACTAAGATTATGTTTTATCACTTAAATTTTGCACTAAAATAAATAAAATACCCACAACTTATAAATTCTGAATCCGCCACTGAATGTCGTGGCGAGAGGGTTTTGGAGGGCGGGGGTCACAGCGAAGACGTATCCCTTTCTCAGGATTGGCTGGTTGCTTGAGGCAGACAGTCTATAATAGAGAGGGACAGGACCACCTATATAAAGCCATACTGCTGAAATGGTGATGGACCATGTGGGTTATGGCAATTGATAACCCCTTTAAACCCAAAATTTTTTCTCTCTCCATACAACATCAAGTATAAGATAAACTCTTTGCAGTTGGAAGCACGCCCTAAAGAAGAGTACCTCCACTGATATATACTAAAAGACCTTTTATACCATAAGAGTCTTTTGTCTCATGGTAGTCTGCTCTAGTTTCTTATGAAACTTTTGTTATTGGGTTAGCGATACACTTCACATGCATGTTTTTAGCGATTCATATGGCATCATTAAATGATACAAGTTTTGGATAAGAATCTACAATGCACTAGAACATCCTTGTATACATTTTATTTCATTTTAGCAAAATTATTACTCTATTTACCATTTTAGTATTGAGAATTAAGTCAACTTATGTTGATAATTAACAATTCTACGTTGTCAATACATAGAGCATACATTACTCTCTATAGTGTAAATATTGTTAATGGATTTTGGTTATACACAACATAAGCCAAACATTTCGTTTGAAAACAAGTTATATAAGGCAAAAATTATAATGCACAAAACAGCACATTTAATTGTTTTTTCCAGCATTATCCCTTTCATGCATCTTGTCTCCTCCTTTCTATGCTTGAATTTTCTCCAAACATTTTAGGAAACTTTTAATTGTTGAACATATTTAAACCCAAAAAGAAAATTCTTGAAAATATATTACCAAAAACTTCTTCTATCATAGTGTGCCGTGGTTAAATAAAATAATTTCTTAATGTAAATTTTTATCGAACATTTAATGCTTATCAAAAGATTTACCTGTAATTACCTACTAAGTAACTTAATTGTTACTACGTGAATTCATATAATTTAAAATCTTAAAAAAAGAAGAAAATCTTTTATTATATCAGCATGAGTTAAAAGTAGCGTTGCGTCTGTGAATCTTTATTCAAAAATATTAAGCAGCATTTGGTCCTTAATTATCATATTCTAATTTTCTGTCTATTAGAATTGAAGCATGTTTGTGAAATTTATCTGACCCTCATATCGCCTTTGCTTTTGGTTTCTCAAATATTTCGTCTTCCCCAATGTATGCGCCATCATTTTTCACTTTAGGACATCGTCATAAAATGTTTAAACTATTCGAGAATTCTGTTCATTTTTTACTAATTTCATGAATATAAAATCATCTAGCTATATATATTAAAATTCAGACGTAAGACATGTTCTAGACATCTTGTACTAAATTTTTAACGACGCAATTAATTTAGGGGTCGTTTGGTAGGCCGTATTAGGTAAAATAATCCTCGTATAAAAATTTAATCCGCCCAATACCATGTTTGGTTGGTCAATTCAATTTACTCCTACCTAATACATGGATTAGTTATCCCTCATATGAGGGATTAACTAATACCAAGGAAAGTAAGGGATTACTAATCCTTGGATTAGCTATACATGGATAAGACTTAAAATTATTAAATCAAGGGTATAATTGTAAAAAATATTTTATATAGTTTTAAACCAAACACAAATTTAGATTATTCATTGCATAATTAATTTTTAATACAATGAACCAAACACTTGATAAAAAATAATCCCAGCATTACTAATCCCTGCATTACTTGTGTTCGTACCAAACGACCCCTTAATGTTCTAGACTCGGTCGCGTGATCTATTTCTGTGAAAATAAATATATAGAGCTTTATCCTCCATACCGAACTAGAAATTATTTGATAAACCAAGGGATATTGGTGACTTCAAATTTTAGCTTCTCTCTAGAGACAGGGGCGAATCTACGTTTATCGTGTCAGGTGTAGAAGCACCCATTAACCCCGATATAAACTATATATAACTATATAGAAAATACAGGAAATATTGGTATAAAGAACTAGCAAACATCCATTAAACAAAAAGTCTTCTGGGTGCTTTGGTTAAGAGGTGAGAATATAGCGCACAAATATGAAGTGGTTAGGGATTGATTCTTGCATGTACCCACGACCTTAAAATTCTGGATCCGCCACTGTCTAGAAAGTAGGGGGGCAAAAATCAAAATAAAGAGGTTCACGTATACATGCTGGTGGGCGTTAATTAAGTAGCAGTTTATAGGATATAGAAATGGATTGTTTTGCGAAAGAGGACGAGATAGTGCTGTAAATCCTAAAGCATGGTAAAAGGCTAACTTAAAGAGAAGTTTCTCAAATATTGGGCAAGGTATATTACGCGTGCAATAGGTGGTCCATACATGTACAAACAATATAAGGCAAATTGAAGGATGAGGAAGACTAAGTGGGCGTTTGGACACAAGAATGGTAAAATTTCCAAAAAAAAAAAAATAAAAGAAATTTTTTAATTAAAAATGGTATTTGAAAATTAAAGTTATTTTAAAATAAATATAATTTTGGGTTGTTTTTAAATTTTTGAGTAATCTGAGTGAAAATTTTGAAAAATAGTATTTTAGAATTTTTCAAAAATTTAAAAAATTTTAAAATTTATATTCAAGTAAAAATTAAAAATTTTATAACCAGTATGTCCAAACGGGCTCTAATTAGTTACAGCAGATAGCTGAGCATGCTTTGGCCACACGTTGACGTCTTTAAGGGTGCAAAATATGACGGGAATTACTTTCACCGACCATATACGAACTCTAAAAATTTGACTCAGTGAGTAGTGTGACTATTCATTTGTCATGCTCCTGTTTAATTCAATTGCCCAACATAGGACGTTAATTGAAGTGACATCTTAATATCTTATACTTCCATTACATAGTGATGATATAATGGTGAATTTGAGGAAATCTCAATTATTCCATTATACACTATGTCATCACTGTACAATTATCACATAACTTTATCGTTTATAAGGATTTGAATGGACCTCAACCCCAAAAGCTAGCTTATGAGAAGGAGACGAAGGACCTCAAATTCCACCGATATGGAACAACTCAACACACCCGTGGAAAATATAAATGGGGGTCCAACATTGGTAATAATAAGTGGGATGGGTCTGGTTCTACTACCATGATAAATGGATCTTGGGCCTAACTCAACCCCAAAAGTTAGCTTATAAGATGAGGATTGCCCAAGACAATATAAAGAGACCAAGTACCTCACATTTCATCGATGCGAGACAACTCAACATGATAAATTTATTGGCTAATGAAAAGACAACTTAATTATCATCGATAACAAATCTCGATATTTGTGTCTACCATTCTACATAGTAATTTTAAGTAAGAAACACATGAGAGGAGTTTTATTTGAAGAAGGAAACTAAAAAGCTCCACATGGAAGAAAACTTTTTTTTGTTGATGTGGTAGGATGATTAAGGTGTGACCAAATTGAATCTTTCTATCTCATGGAAACGGGACCACGCCATGGACCATGGGGGAAATAAGCATGCAATGGCCTGGTGGGTGAAAAGATTGCGAAATTATTAAAGCATATTCGCGGGCGAGTTTATATAAGTGTACATACATATATAAATATAATCACGTAAGTAATTAATACCAGTGGCAAATATTGAATGACATGAATATTGAATCTCAGCTGTGCAATCATTATCTCATGAGGCCGCAGATAAAATGTTAAGTCCTTTCTTGAATTAGACAACCTGGAAGGACGGAACTCTACAATATTATATTAGGTCGAATTTGGGCTCGCTCATATATAATTAAATTGGGTTTGATTCTATAAGTTAGTATCCATCCTAATTATTGCTTGATAAATCGAAGTCGAGATACCAAAGATCGAAGGTCGAAACAAAATGGTGTTGAATCAGAGCACGAAGCCAGGATGACCAAACTGAGTCTATCGAGCTCGATTCCATAAGACATTCTAGGGTAGGTCATCAAATTGAGTCACATCCTTAAAACCACATATAAATTCAATTGTTATCCAAAATTTATGTTAAACAAATATCTCATCACTCATATTGTAGAATACTAGCCGCTAGCTATAACTACTCCAATCACAAACACGCACATCTTCAATACAATATGCGTTGATAATTATATATTCCATCCAATTGAATGGCATAATTCTCTTATTAGTTAATTTTAATGAATAAAATATTTTTATATTTAGTTATAATTTAACTTTAAACTTCTTATTTTATTTATTTTGCTCTTAACGAAAAGTTTTTACAGTTACACAAATATTATAATTCCACAAAATTTTACTTTTTAAACGTTTAAAATCAAAAATTACAAAAAAAATTCTTTTTAAACTTTGCAGCGAGTCAAATGACTTTATATAAATTAAAAAAGAAATGAATAGTATATTGCTACAACAGATTGATGAAGTTTACCTAACTCCTCAGCTCGATCTCATCTTCTTCAGTCTTTATTTAATTAATTAATTAAGGTTGCCAATTGCCACATGCATGTGGGAATATATATCTACTTAATTAAGGTCGCTCTTGACTTATTAAAAAAAGAAACGACATTTACTCAAATGTATGGCACACTGTACAACGTGCCCCATTAGCCGCAAAATAAGTTGCTATTAGCCTCGATCTTAGGTTTGTCCTTGTTGAATTGTGTGCTACTCGCATTACTTGCTTATAGTAATTGCCTAGCCCTTTAGGTTCATACACATGAGATCTACTACCTTCCCATTTACTTTTAGTACTGCAAATTCAGTCCTCTTTGTCTATCATTATTTATTTATTAATTTCTTTTTATTATTCTAGAGTCATGATCACACTTCACACTAATCGAATCTCGTATAGAATCCATAAATGAAGAAAGCATCTCAATTGGAGAAAAGTTCGTTTTCTCGAGGAATTTGCTTGTCAACGAAATTCCACTGATAAGTAGGTTCACATCGTGATCTAAGTTTCATTTCCCATCGAGAGGTTATGATACAGTCTTACAGCAAGAGTTCTAGCCTTTAGCCTGCAACAAATCGAAAAGGCAGTCTTGCGCCAGGCCCGATGTCTAGCAGAGCTTTAAAAGAATTAAGTTTTGAAAAGAACAATGAAAAGAAAATTAGCTATTTATCAATATGGGAATAATGCAGCCGAAGATTCTGCTCTAATATCAACTGAACCCAATCGTTATTCACCTAACGATTGGTTCGAAATTGAAATTTCCGAGTCTTCTCCATCTACATCTTAATAGTAGAACTACTTTCGTACTACTAAACAAGGAATCCTTCGGTTCCCTTTGTTTGAATAAAAGTCGCTTATTTTAGATTACATTCAAACCAAAGTAAACCAAGCCTAAGCGGTCACGACATCTTGTTGATATTGATTAAGGAGTTTGATGGAGTTTAGCTGACTGAATCCATAAACCTAGAAAGTCACCGTCACTTATACTTTTTTATTTTAATTTGACTCTATAGGTAGGTATCGGCGCATCTTATTCCGTTGGAGCATAACAGTTAATAATATATGAAATAACAAGTTCATAGGGATGTAGAAATAAGATAAAAGCAAAAAAGTCTCAGCCATCGTTCAAAAGCATCCCATGTTCTGTTCTGACTTCACATGGCTGGTTTACTTCCACAAAAGATGTATTTGGTGCATGGCAATACACATACGCCTGTTTAATATATCTTTTAGGGTTTCACTATTGCTGTGTCTCATGACATGCTATTAATATCTTTTACCTTTATGCTTTCTGAATATGATTATGTCATTCTTCTATATAACATAGGTTAAATTTATGCTCTTTTTTTTATACTTTAACTTTCTCTTTATATAGCCTTTCTCTTGATTAAATAATACAATATAAAAATGGCATTAGTAAATGTTCGTAAAATTTGAAATAACGAGCTTAAAATTAGTTGTTCAATTCCTAAGCAACGTGTCTAAGAGGCTGGACAGCTCTCACTTGCGGTAACGTCAAAGACATATCTTATTGTTGATCAATTCAATGTCGTTAGTGCTATATACCTACTATGAATAAAGATTAATTATAATACTCAGGGCCGTTTGGTAAGCTGTATTAAGTAAAATAATTTCTATATAAAAATTTAATTCTTCTAATACAATTTTTGGTTGCTCGATTCTATTTATGCATACCTGATACATGGATTACTTATACCTCATAGGAGGGCTTAGCTAATACCAAACAAACCAAGAGATTACTAATCTCTGCATTAACTATACCTACATAAGACCCTAAAATTACTAAACCGCCCCTCAAACCGTTTTTCCTAAATTTCTTTATATACAAAAAGAAGAATATTCAAGGGTATAATTATAAAAAAGATTTTGTACAGTTTTAAATCAAACATAAGCTTAGATTATACATTGCATAGCTAATTTTTAATACAATAAACCAAACATTTGATAAAAAATAATCTCAGCACTATAATCTCTGCATTACTAATACCTGTATTATTAATCCCTGCATTACTTGTATTCGTACCAAACGACCTCTCAATGTATGGAGCAAAGGCGGAAAAGCTGTCGTCATTAGCCCAGGGGCTGCTGATGTATATATGCTTGTATCGATACCGGAAACAATATTATATTTTTAACAAAAGAAAACTTGAAGCTATCAATAATCAAATTCAATAATATGAAACATGAAATGTGGACAAGTAAGCTGCACTTAACAAATTTGGACATCGAAGCCAGTCGCTCGGATAAGAGTGGGTTGCTCAAATAATAAGTATACTCTATTTCCAATCAATAAGTTATAAGTTTGAATTATCTCACAAACTAAAAAATTTGAAAAAAAAAAAATCAGTCACTCTCACAAATAGAAAATAATACTTTAGCATGTCCAAAGAAAGGCCAGTCTTGACTCTTGAGCCGTCCATCCAATGCGCTCATTTGTCGTATTACGCCAGGTATATATTATCTCATTAATATTGTACTGTCACATGTTCAAATCATGCTGCATTAATACTTATATTTCAACCATCCACCTGTATATAATTACTTAAATAACCATTTCCAAACTGTTTGCAGGTGCATGCACTATTCCTATTTTATAGTATAGTACTCTCTGCTATGTTACTTAATCCCAGGAGTTGTGTCTTGTATAAAACCGCAAAAAATATGCAAATCCTTGGAACCTTGTCTTCTCGTCAGATAGTAGTATCACTCTCCTATATGAAAACGACGTCAGTGCTTATAGCCAATCGCAAGTGTCTCCTTTTTGTCTTTTTTATTTTTACTAGTCTTAATGTATATACGTTATACGTGTGTATAATATTAATTAATATAAAATATATATAAAAAGAATAAATTATTGCGGCTATACCTCATACTGTTGAGTATATTAGTTTTAAAAATTACATAAAATATTATTAATATATATATATATATATATATATATATATATATATATATATTATAAAATAAATATCAAAATAAAAAACTGCAGGTTCCTGAAAAATGCTGAATTTAATCTGATTTAGCTAACTTAATAAATGAATAAGTTTTGCTCCAACTCCTTATACTTCAGATGCCTCATTGTAACTTCAAGTTTTGCCTTCAATTATTGAACTTATATCATTTTCTTCTTTCTTGTGATATTAATTAATAAAATACACTTGATAAAAAATTAATAATAAATTATAACATAATCTGTTCTTATTCCCTAAAATTATGTTGTCTGATTGATGTTGAGTTAAAGAGTTTACCAAAAGGTAATAGGAGAATTTGTATCTAAGGAATAGTATTTATTAGAATATCTATTTTGATATTTTTGTATACAGATGTTATAAAATGAGTGTTTAATTAAAAGGTAGAAAAATCATTCAACTTTATGTGTGCACGCATTTTGGTATATCATTTTTTACATTAGATCTTTCCACTTTTATAAATAAAATTTTAAATCATCATGTGCCATTGTAAACGTGCAAAGCACGTTCACAGATACTAATATATATATGTATATATATATATATATATATATATATATATATATATATATATATATATATATATATATGTATGCGCCATCTGGTGAAGAAGTAATTTCCGAACTTCCTCCGTCACAAGGGTATTCAACAAACTTTGCTAGCAGCTCTATTACAACCTCATCTTTCAAAAAGAGAGCTGACACTGAGCCAGTCACTGACAAAGATATTAAAAATATTTTTGAACAGAACAATTATACAATTAAGTATTTGCAAATTCTTGGAGAATACTTAGTTTCAAATTCAACTTCGACTTCTCTGAAGAAACCAACAGTAGAACCTTCTACCCCTACGACTCCTTTATTCAAGCCATACGAGATTCCTAGAACTCATACTAGGGACCTTATACCCCTACGACTCCTTATTCAAAATCATATATATGCAGATCCAAAAGGAACTGGAAGCTTATTCAACATGTCGTGGAGGGGTTTAAGCAAAATGCTTAATCCTGCGATAAAATCAGAAATGTAGTTGACACAACCAAGGAATCTTTGAAGCTGCTTCTTGTCCAGAATTTGATCTGGGAATTTGTCAGCAAACTAGAGGGATCGCTGGATAGGAGTAATAGTCCCTTGTTGGATGTTATGACCAAGGAACCAGATATTTGTCTGGAATAAGTTGTACTTAGTCCCAGACAGAGCTAAACCATTTTCTTTAATAGTGTTAAAGAAAATGCCTAGATGTTTGAAATGTTACCAGATGCTTGTCGAGAAAACTAAGACATCGTCGATATAAGTTATAACAAAACTGGAATATGGATTAAAGATATCATTCATTATCTTCTAGAATTCAGACGGGGCGTTCTTTAATCCAAGTGGCCTTACATTCCATTCATACTGTCCGAAAGGGATTGTAAAAGCAGTCTTGTACCTGTCTTTTGGATTGTTTTGTACTTGCCAAAATCCAAATTTTAAATCGAACTTAAAGAAAATTATGGCAGCATGGATTCTTTGTAATAAGTCTTTCTTGTTAGGAATATGATACCTAATCCATCTAAGTGTTGCGTTAAGAAGTTTGTAATTGATAACCAAGCTAGGGAATCCGCGCTTGATTTCGAAGTTCTTGTTGACATAAAATGCCACACAACTCTAGAGAGATTTTGAAGGAGAAATAATCCTTTTGCCATAGAGATCATTGATCTCTTTTGAAAAATGCATTATAAGCTTGTGATTCAGTTGAATGGGTCGAGCTTTGGTTAGAATATTTTTTTCATCAAAGTCAGGTTCGTAAGGAAGCCCAACAATGTGCCTTTTTAGTTTCTAAAATGCCATAGTCAGGTCAGAACAAAGCTACTTTTGAATTCTAGCTTCTAAATTTTTTATTTTAGAAGAGAATACATAGTTAGTCAGTTGTTTCTGTATTATTTGAAAAATAACTTCTTCTTTATCTTATTATAATGCAAAGATATTAGATCTGATGATAGATCTGCAGATCTACTGATTCTTTTCCATAAAATGGTTAAATATATGCTTGTAATACGAAGAATCTTTGAAGATGGCAATGGGATCCTTTCGGATCTGCATTGCAAGCGTGGTTCCTTGGGATTATGGTGAAGTGATGCCTGTAAATGTACCGGGTAGGCTTGCAGATGGTTGTAAAACCTTTGGCTCATCCTGGAGTAATTCTTCGTTAAAAAATCATAAAGATTAGCCCTTTTGAGCAAAATAATTAGTATACTTATAGATCTACCCTCTACATCTAACCCTAAACACAATGGTAAGATAAGATCTGAAAATATATCTTACAAGATCATATAATTTATAGATCTATGAATTTTAATGCCATATCTGACTCCTCCACATGCAATAGAGTTAAGAACTTGAATAACTTCTTTATGAAACCACTTGGTCTCTCGAGCCGAGGATAGGAAGCAATTTAAATTATTGCTATGTCATACTTCCACTCCCCCTCGTCTAAATCTAGGAGTTCATCCTCCTTCTCATCTTCTTCCAATTTTAAGCTCAAGAAAGATATTAGTTTCTCTGATTTGCAGCAATCAATTGACGACTGAAAAATCCCCAAACATCCCTAGTCAACAATTTACAAGTCTAAAAAATAGAGCTTGACAAGTGATTATCATATATCTACCATTGAGCAGACCATTCCTCTAGAATCAGACAATGAGGAAATCAAACTTCTCAATATCAAATCTATTGAAAAATATAGGAAGAAATATAATTACATCCATTTTGGTTTAGTACAAATAGCCGCTAAGCCTTTATCCAGAAAAGGATCAGACACATCACTCCTACTCTGTCTTAGAGATTCTAGATTTCTAGAGTTCAATGATTCATTGTTAGAAAAGGTAGAAACCAGCCTTTGCAATGGTCTAATTTATTTCGACTGTTTCCCTAACTTTATAGTCTCCCTTAAGGATAGAAACATTTTAGATGCTTGACCCTGAATGTTAAGACTTCTAATTATAAGACTAAGGCTGGCTCTCTTCTAGTAGGAATTATTTACAGAATCCAATATAAGGCAATGAATTCTGCCTTTAACACTGGAGCAATCACAACTACTCATAAAGATGAAACGATTCTCTTTCAGACAGATCTGCAAAGGTCTCATATGTCTATTCCAAGACCAATCTCTTGGAATCAGGTTTCTCTCCCGAAAAACTGGCTTCTGTAGGATGCCACTTCTGTCCAAAAGCCATAAAACACAACTGTTTCCCAGATCAAACGACTCCCTTCCGGTTATGTGCTAGTTTTCTTTCAGAGGGCCCCTTAGCCAAAAAGTAAGTTCCTCTGCCTCTTCCCAGTATGAAACTTTCACCAATTCATTATGCTATACATTAAGTGTCTTCATATCCTACTAGAATCTAGACAGTAGACTTCGAATCTAGAGTTTCACAAGTTAGATATAAGGTAGAAAAACCAAAAACGGTTCCCTCTACCGACAATACCTACAACCGACCAGATTCTCCTACCTATACGTCACTAGGTGCCGAATTAGGAGATGACAACTTCGTTGGTGCTTTGGAGATTGAATTTTAAATTGACAAAAAAGGTCTCTAAAAAGAATTTTATTCTCCTGAAAATCTTTTTAAAAGAACTTGATTTTTAAATAAGTATAAAGGAGAAGAAAGAAAGAAATCCAATCAATTTTCTTTGACAGCCTAAACTTATTAAACAACAAATCAATTTCTTCTAATGGTTTGAAATTTATGCGAATTATAATCAAATAGATTTCCCATTTAAATTCAACTAATGTTTCAAAAGCAGGGAAAATCGATATTGGCAAAGAAGTAATTTTCGAACTTCCTCCGTCACAAGAATTTTCAACAAACTTTGCTAGCAGCTCTATTACGGCCTCATCTTTCAAAAAGAGAGCTGACACTGAGCCAAAATGCAGGTCCCCCGCTCATTATGCCGTGAAGGGTATTCCTATAGTGGTCTCTTCATATTCAATTTTAGCACAAGCCAATTTCTATTGCCCAACCCAAAAGATGGGCAGACATTGCTAAAGAATCTTCTTTGGAAGATGACAATATCTAGTTTGTACAACAACCGGCTTCCACATGGACAGTAGTAGATTTTAAGAGATGGTCAGAACTAACAGGTTTTATTTCAACAACACCCATGATCCATCCAAACTAAGGAGAAATAGAAAGAAACATGAAGCAATTTCTAGAAACAATCGCCAAATAAGCCCTCACTCATTCAAACTCAGCATAAACTTCAGTTGTGGCTACCGAAAGCACCACAATCAACCTAGTGGTGGCAAAAGACCCCAATAAAAAACAAGTTGCGACCAAAAGTCCCATTGCAAGTAATATTAACACAGTAGTGGCAAAAAACCCCCACTACACAATGCATGGTGCCTTCTGCACCCAAACGGACACTTACTTTATTCGTGCCTCAATCAATTTCTTCAGCAGGTCCTTACTCTGAGGAACCTTAATACATCAAGAATGAAATGACTTATTCACTCGTTCAAACCGAGCCATGTCTTTGGATTTCCAACCTTACAGAAGTAGCAAAGAAAATGTTTGACCCTACTGTTAATATCCTTCAGAAAACTCCTGCCCGTACTCAGAAGTTTTATGAATTCATATTAACAGACACTCAATCATGTCTGTTCAAACCCTTTTTGGGCAAAATCCAAAAATATGTTACGCAGACCACCAGTGAAAGAAGGATTTGAGTATTTTTGTTTGAGATTTCATGGAGATCAACACATTCTCCAGTCGCTTCAATTTTCTCTCAAATTCCACATCCCATGGATATACCCCCAGAAGTTTATTTTTCACAAGCGGGAAGGATTCAGAGGCATGCCTTGGTTAGCCCTTTAAGGCTACTGTAAATGGTATAAGGCATGGAAAGATGCCACAAGAACTTACTCACCAGAAGTCGAAAAATGGTTATCGAGTAATCCAAACTTTCTGTCATCAACAGATGTAGCAAATACTTCATTTTTGCATTAGAGAAGGCTAGTTCAAGCCAAATTAGCAGGCTCTACCAGCAAAGAAAATTACATCCAGGAGATGAAAAACCTTTTACAATATTTTAAGGATACAGTTCCCAATCAATATTCATTTAGTTCGTCTGAAGAACAATCAGAAGAAGAGGATGACCCTGACTATGACCCAGAATAAGTCAAAGTCATGAACAATTTGCCGCTGACATCAGCCATAGCGCCAACAAAGAATTTTCTGGAAGTTACTGTAGCACTAACATTGCTACAATAATCTACATTAACATTGCTACCGTGTAAACCCTATTTTTAAAGGGTTAATATTTCACTAAAGACCTTCGTGCTTTTGATATAGTACTAGTTTTACTGTACTTGCGTTTCCCGTGCACAATATCAGTCAATTAAAACTTGTATACAGAAAAATTAATCCTGTAAAATATCAAATGACATTAAAATAAGATTCTTAAAATAACAATCACTTAAATGACAAAAATAAACGTGGTTACATAAGATAGTAATTGAATATTTTCTTAACTTGCAAAGATAATAAATAATTGAGTTAAGTTAGTTAAATATTATTTATAATTATAGGTACTTTATTATATGAGATAATAACATGTTAGTATATTGTTGAATCTAACCTAATTTCTCTTTCATAGACGATGTTGTCCGTCCTAAACTGCCAAATTATTTAGTTAATACTATAACAAAAAAATACTCTCTATCATTTAATCATTGACGCGTTTACTTTATAATAATAAAAACAAATTACCAAGTAAAATATTTAACCAAAGAAACTACGAAAAATATTTCTTAAGCTAATCAACTATTTAACTGTAACAATTGATTTAAAATTGTAAAAGGAACAAAGTTGCCGTCTTCGTGCCTTAATACAGAAAACACTAAAGCGGACCAGAAAGACAAAGTTGCACTCTAGCGCCAACTTGCATAACCATTACTTTTGAGCCTGCACATATGATTGACAAAATAAATTATTATTTATAGTCTCAATGCAATAAGGAAAGGACAAAGTTAATCTAATAAATTATTAAAATTTCAATTGATTTCAAACTCCTATATTAAGTAAAGTACATAATATTTCGTATTATAATTTTATTTAGCAGGTATTATAAATGTGAGATTTACCAAGAGGAGAAACTTTTTCTCGAATAATACTGCTTGTACAGTCTCGATTTCTGTTCCAAATTTAAATTTCTTCCCACGAGACTTATTTCTATAAATTATAAAATTTAAGCTTGAATCTGTTTAAATAAAAATTAGCTCGAATATTGAATTTACCTTTTATGTTTACACAGTACAAATAAAAATCTCAAAAGTTTAATGAAGAAAGACAAAAATCTCTAATTTAAAAGAATTAAAAGAAATCCTAAAAACGGAGAAGGGCCATGAATTCATATTGGATACCTACAGGGATTTATGTTTAAAAAATACTAAAAATATGGAAGGTTATGCCTATAAGATTCAATGACAATGCTTTTGTGTCTCTTAGTAACAAAAAAAGGAATTATGAACAGAAGATGTAAGAAATTATAATCATCTTACATTATATAGTTAATGAGGGACTTTATAAAAGGTAAATTTTTTAATAAATTTAAAATCCTAAATATTAGAATACATACATATTCCTAAACCTAAAAGGTGGTAAAATTGCTTGAGAATTTTACCCAAAAAAATATTCGTAAACCTAAAGTGCACGAAAAGTTTACCTAAAATATTTATAAAGAAATAATGAATTTTTTACCTAACATAATTATAAAGAATTAATCCTTTTCTTATAAAGAAGTAATCCGTTAATCTTTTCAAAAGAAATATTCCTAAACCTCAATCAAAATTTCAATTTCTTTTTATAACTTATAAAAAAAAAAACTCTTAAACCTAGAAAAGGAACTGAAATTGCTTAAAACTTTTACCTAGATTAAGTAACTTTTTTTTAGAATTAAGTGTTGAAGTTTATGACCAAAAACGCACCCTCTAGTAAAGTGCTTCAAAGTTTATGCAAACGTCGTTTTTGAAACACTTTACAAAATATTTTGATTTTTCTTTGACAACTTATTGAGTTACATAGTTCAAATAAGAAAGATTTTAATACACAAAATCTAGTTGTTCTCGAATTCCTAAATATTAGAAAATATCAAATGACAATTCATATTACCAATATTAGAGAAATAACCAAATGATTATTTTGTCTAGTGTGAATTTTAGTTTTAAAGAGTAAAAAATATTTTGTTAAGGACCTTCATGCTTTTAATATAATATAGATATATATTATTTTTCTATATATTAAATAATTTTTAATTTTAGTCTCTCATTATTTACCATATAATTAGAATTAAGCTGCTGTAACTACTAAATGAAGTAAAATAGTTCTTAAAAGAAATTTCTTATTTGATGTCAAAAATTGTTTTGTTCGTCATGAATACAATTAGAATGCCATTAGGATGTCACGTAATTACGAATACTATAAACGTCTACAACTTTTGCCCTAACATACCAAATAATTGACTTTTTAAACATTTAGTTAAGGTAAATATTTAATCAATTTTAAAGTCCTAAATTTTAGGTATCTAGTTTAAATAAGGAAAGATTGAATAACCAATTTAATTTTCATGTCCTAAATATTAGGAAATGCTTAATTGACTATTTTATCTAGTGTAAACTTTATTTTTAAAGGATAAAAAAGATAAATAATATTTCGTTAAAGTTATTCGTACTTTTAATATAGTATAAATAGATGATTTGTTCCGATTGTCAATTGACGTAAAATGTTTGGCAAGCCAAAGTGCCAAACTCATTTAGTGTATTTAAGCTTCTTCACTTTGTTTAGTGCCGAAATCCCCAATCAAATGGCCCAAATAATGGATTTCGCCTGGCGTTGGGCTTCCCTAAGTTTGGAACTGTTTGGGGAACTCTATTAAATGCCCACACAACCCAAAATAATTATCCGTAATCACAAACTGTGAAGCTGTGACACTAAATCTTGGAAGTTCGTTAAGAAAATTTTAATAACGATATTTTAAGTCTGAAATTTCATTCATTCTGCTCGTTAATTTGTGTTGTTCTTTAGTTGTTGGTTTTAAGTTGCAATGAGTATAAATGGAAATAAGGCAAATATTTCGATTGATTGGCTTGCCTAACTTTCACTATTAGGCGCCATCACAACTCCCGAGGATGAGAAATTCAGGTCGTAACAGTTACCTATCCGGCCGAAACATTTTACCCAGCCTACCTATTCCCTGTTGCCTTTTGATTTGTTTTCTCAACGCTAACTTAATCTAGTGGAAAACATTCTATTTCTCCTTTGAAGTGCAAAATCCCAAAGCTTTCTCTTTTAATAGACTATGAAATCCAATTTACCACGTTATTTTTCATGTAATCTCATCACTTTTCTGTCAAAATCTCATGCTTGCTAGAAATTTGCACTTCGTGTTTTTTGCTGGAATTAAATTTTTATAGATTTTCTTAAAGTATCATCTTATAAACTACATATAAAGATAGAACAAAGTGAATATACAAAAAAATTACATTAAAAAATTATCAATTTTACAAGAAAGTAAAGTATAGTTATGACACATATTCATGCTTTTGTGAGCTACACTAAAACATACCAAGGGATATATGTTACTTAAAAAAATGTGTTTGCTTTTGTTTGTATAGACATTTGAACAATTAAGATTAAAGGCAACAAGAACTCACGTAAAGAAGCTACCATAAGGATATACTTTAATAAAGGTAGAAAGATGAGGCAAAACGTAACAAACAACATATTAAAGTATAAGTTATGTTTTTTTTTTAAATTTATAATCAGTCCACTAGGCATCATGTCTAGTGTTAATTTTCATATATATATATATATATATATATAACATAAGATACAGAAATGGGGGGACATAAACCTTACCTCCTGAAAGAAAGGGTGTACACTCTCGGTCATCCATACTTGACGACCAAGTATGCCTAAACAGCTATGATGGGTCAGACATATGATGATGTGATGATTGTCTATCTTATAACATCGATAGACAATCATATGTACAAAAGCAGTGTGAAGTGAGCCTAGGTCAACTATACAAAAAAATACATATGTTCCTAAGTCTACTGACTAAATGGAAATAGTATCCTCCCTGTGCGATAGGATCTATTCCTAGCAAAAAATAGGAATCTTCTAAGTGAGGTGATAGATAACAAGTAGTAGCAATCTTCAACTTTGCTTTGATATTGACAAAGAAAGCAAAGTTGAAGAAGGCTAGCAAAGAAGGGCACTGTAACTAGACAACATTACTGACAGTGTCTGCTGTGAGTAGTATATTAGGTTCATAATAAAATCATGATGACTTTATATTACAAAGGACCATTGAGCAAAAGACATACCCAAAGTGACATGGATTCATATTCAAAATTCATCACCTCATAGTGAATGACTTTCAAAATGGTGTTAGATTGCAAAATTGTTTTCCTTGTAAAGGAGTTCAAATTATACCAAATCAAACTTTACTACTGTCCTCAAAGAAGGATAAAAAGGAAAGGGGAAAAAGAAAAGGAAAGAGAAAGGAAGAAGAATTAAAAAAATGTGGGGTAAATGTGTAATTTGAGCTGGGGGCCGTGAGAGGGGTTTTAGCCTTTTAGGCCAACCGCAAAACATTAGCATCTAGGGTTTTACAATCTGAAGGAGAAGGAGAAGAAGAGAGTGAGAGGGAATATGGATTCTTTTTCGTCGCCGTCAAGTGGATCATCGTCGCAATTCTCGACACATGACATCATGGACCAGCTCCAAAGTCAGCTCGCCCAGGCTTATGCTGAGCAATTTCTCGAGGTTTGATCTCGTCTCTGTTCTGCTTCTGATTTCCCGGTTTAATTATATTTGCTGTTGCCGGTGCTCTCGGTTAATTGAAATTGTTATCCCGCGATTTTACCATTTTTACTCAATTTGTAAACTCTTCTCTGACTAACTGAGCAGGTAGTTGCTGGATAGTTACTTGTCTGATCTAAGATGCCTGACTTGTTATTATCCGAAGAGCACTACCTTCATTGGCAAAATAAGATGTGGATAATTTCTGGTTTATTTAAAGCCTTTTCAAGCTATAAGCTTTATTATCAGTAGGCGTTGGCTTTGCTTGCTTAGTAGGAGATTTTTGTGTTCCGTGAATCTTCAAGGAAGCTTCCCATACCGTTAAAAGTTGAGCTTTTTTTGCAATATTCAGGGTAGAGCCTTGTTAAACATCTTCTGTTGTATGCTAGGAAAGACTAAAGTTCATTTTAGATATTGACGAGACAAGTTGACCTCCTGTCATGTACAAATTGTATGTTCATGTGAAATTATTCTTGGATAGATATCCATGTTTCCATATTTTTTCAAATAACGTATTCCAGTTTTCTTCACGACTGCCGAATTGAATGGCTGTCCAATCTGAGGGGCATATATTTGTGAATGCACTAGATGATCCAAAATAGAGGATTTGTAAAACTAGAAATTCACTATTCTCCCACTTACCAACATTAAGTCCCTTACCAAGTTAAAAGGCAATTGGCATGTCCTTTTTGTTTTATTTTCTGAGTTAAGTCCATATTGATTCCAAGTAATTGTAGATGTTTTGGATTATTTCTCTCTATGTCATTTTAGGTTTGTCTCGTCCTGATTTAGCATCTTTACTTACTGTATTGTTACACCTATGGACTGTTTGGAGGTTGACATGGGACATAGCAAAACCTTCTTAGGCGATCTTCTCCACCATATCCTTTTATGTATACTACTTACATACTCTGTTGGATGAAACTTATTATATTATTTTAAAATTTGGGTAACATCTTTTTAACTAACTTTTTCAACTCTTAACATTCTCAAAGCTTGCCTTGTATTACTATAAAAGGGAAATGGTAAATTATCTTAATACAAAAGGTGTTAAAGCAAGGCCCCTTATATCGCAAATGTTCTTGAATGGGTTGGAATTCTTTTTTGACAACAGATTGGTGGGCTTGATTCAGATGCAATGGCTTATCACCATCTTAGGATCAATAGTTTCAGTTCGGCAATATTTGACTAATTCTCTTATTCAGAATAAATAAGAAGCATAGTTGGTCAATCAAGCCATTTACCTCTAGACACTTGATAATGGACTTAATTGGAAGGTGAGTCAGAAAATACAGAGGTTTGACTGCTCGATCCAATTCCCTTGCATTAACGGATAATACAACCACTGAGTCGTGCATAACAATTCAATTATTTTTCTAAATAATTGCACAAGTCAGGTAGGCTAGATTCTTTGGGACTGAGGAAGTATGAATCTATACTGTCTTGTCTTTTTAGATATTTGAGTTAATATATAATTATGACAAAATTAGTTGATAGAACTGACACTTGGTAGTTTCAGATACTCGGTCATCTGAAGGCTTCTCTTTAAAAATCTGAATGGATCAGCTGATTTCTTTCTGCTTACATCAGCTGAATGAAATGTATGAAAAGTTCTCCAACTCTTGAAATCTTGAGCCATGTGTAGCCTTATGATGGTCCTTCATTATTTCAACAGAGAAAGAATAGCTTCTTAAGCTAATTTAGAGCTTGTTTGGAAAGCCACCTAGGAATTGAATTTGTGGGTGATTGTGTGTAATTACAAAATTTGACATGTTTGTCGGGCTTAATATTTACTTGGTCACATGGAATTGAGTGTAATTGAGGGGCGTGTAATTGCACGTTCTAATTCTCAAAGGGTGGGTGAGAATCGGTGGTAATTACGTTGTATAATTACAAGACGACGTTACTTTTCTAATTCTCTTTTGTTTTTGTTGTCATATATATTTTGTACTATTCTTGTCATACTCTGTCTCTTTCATTTCTCTTATGCGCTTTCCAACCATCCAAAGTGTTGCTTATGATGTTTTCATATAATTTTGCAACTTCTCCTATTCCTCTTCTTTTTTTTCTTTGTTATTCTTGGTTTCTAAACATAATTTCATATTTTACTGGCTTTGATTTTTAGTCATTAGTATAAATATTTGTTAAGAAAAAATACCTTCTAAACTCATATCTATGTTTTTGTTATTTAAAAGGTGCAACAATTTAGAACTATTTAATATATCTTCCCTGGGAATTATTTATTTTAAATACCTCATATATTTTATATTTATTATTTGCATATATGTTTGTCACGCATACACAGTAATATTTATCTACATGTTAATTTGGAAAAGAAGTTTATTTAATTATGTAATTACACTTGTCCAATCAAACATGACTGAAAATTACTCTGTAATTACGTTCTGGCACCTCGATAACTGACATTAATTTGTTTCAGCTTAGTGCTAGAAACTGTCTGTGGCACTTATTTAAAGGCTTGCCTGTGGTCATGACGTGGATAATGTTCTGCTTGGCATTGATTGATCTGCATTTTTTCGTCGTGGTTTTGCTTCAGATATAAGTGTTGGTACCTTGATTCTGTGAATGCATCATATAAGAATTGTAAAATTATATGGACTGTTTGAAACAGTTTTTGGAGAAGTAGAATGAGTTAACTTTGCTCTTATCCTATAAGATGCTATGAATTGTGATGTATGCGACACATGTTCTGGGTGACTTCAGTTCAAATGCCATACCAGTCCGTTTGCAGAAGATTTATTTTAACCCTTTTTCACTTATTTCAGACGGTGAGGGAAAAATGCTTTGACAAGTGCATCACCAAACCAGGGAGTAGTCTAAGTGGGAGCGAAAGTAGTTGCATCTCCAGGTGTGTTGATCGATATATCGAGGCCACTGGTATAATCAGCAAAGCTCTCTTCAATCAACGCTGAAACTGTTGGCTTGCTAGCTCGGGAGAATATGGAATGCATCTCTTTAATCATTATAAACTTTTGATACCCTTTCTCATTTCTCAACATTTTTAATGATGGTATTCGATGAGCATTTTGTAAAAGCTGATACTCGGTGAACTTGTCCCTTGTGAATGGGCAGCACAAACCGTTATCTAGAGTAAACTGCCAAAAATCTGTTCCAAGTCCTATTGATTGAGATATATTGGTTGTCGATTTAGAACCACAGGGGCAATGTCTCCCAAGAGACCCTGGAATCCGAGTAAGTATAGCACTGCTTTATCGTCATGTTTTTATCAGCACAAGATGTTAATAGTATTTTTGGAAATGGTTAGGATCGAGCTATCTTGTGGATCAATTAGGTTTTATGGACTTAAACCTTACTAATTATCGAGAAAGACTTGCAAGTTCAGTTGCTAAGGAAATGCAGAAAATGACAGGACATACATGCAACCGAAGATTGAACATAATATACCAGCCCCAGCAAGAAGTACAAACATTGGTTCATGTCCCAAATGGAATTATATCGAATGTGTTAATTCCGTAATAATATATTAAACCCCCCCTTTCCCACCAAATTATCAAAAACAAATATAAAAAAAATATGAAAAGAAAAACACACAATCTAGCTGCCGCAGAGGATGATCCTGAGCAAATTGCCGCGGTAGCTAAATCATTTCAATGACTTCCA
Source organism: Nicotiana obtusifolia (assembly GCA_002018475.1). Lineage (NCBI taxonomy): Eukaryota > Viridiplantae > Streptophyta > Magnoliopsida > Solanales > Solanaceae > Nicotiana > Nicotiana obtusifolia. The sequence continues at coordinate 71,569 of MCJB01013471.1, read as the reverse complement.
ACAGACTCACTTTCAATAATCCCAATTAAAACTTTGCATGCTCCATAAAACATCCAGTTACTTTCTCAGTGTTTGTAATATGTATTCAGCGTAAAGGTCCCTACATGAAAGTAACAATACGAAAGTTAAAATCTTGCAAAGACAAAACATTGGCCGAAATTACTATATTATCAAGCGTTTGCACATCCCAATTCAGCATAAAAGAGTCAAAAACAGACGTCACTGAGATAAGTAAAAACTAAAAACCATGTTTAAACATCATATGTTGATCATACATGGAGTACTGGATGGCGTCGACAGCAGTAGTTGGAGGCAAGAACTCGTTAACAGCAACCTCCTTGTTCTCAAGCTTCTTATCTTGTGACAGTTAAGAAAATTATACTTGTAGGAAGTTTGCTAGAAAATTCATAGGAGGAGAAAATTAAAAGATGGAAAGGATACAGTCTTCAAAAAAGCGGCGGATTTCTGCCAGGCGGTGAGGGGGAAGCTGGTTTATATCAGTGTAGTGGCGATACTCTGGATCATCAGCACACACGGCAATTATTTTATCATCCTTCTCACCCTGGATTGATGAAGAAATTTTGTCATTCCTTTATCGTTAGGACTTGATAATAAAGGTCCAACCTGAGACATAAAATAATAGGAACCTGATCAATCATAGGCATCAGACCTATGGCCCTAGCTCGAAGGAAACAACCTGGGAGGACAGGCTCCTGTTGAAAAAAACAATTTCAATTCAATTAGTATGTAGAAGCTACTTTGTTGTGGATTAGATTGTCACAACACTAGACTGTTTTAGATTTTGTATGGAAAGGCATTCATCTCTCATTGGCTTACCTGCATTAGGACTAGTACATCCATGGGGTCATTATCTTCACATAGTGTCCGAGGAATGAAGCCATAGTTCTGGGGGTACACCATTGATGAGTATAGGACACGATCAACCTGAATATAGACGGTAGAAGGTAGATTGGTTATGCGTCTCTTTGAAACAAAACAAGAATGGCAAGGTAATAAGGCCATTGACCATGTAAATACAGCCTATTGGCAAGGGGTAGCACAGCATTGCTTAATTCCACCATATAGGTTGGATCATTGTATCATACCTTAATGAGACCAGTTTTCTTGTCAAGCTCGTATTTGACTTTACTACCTTTTGTAATCTCAATTACCTGTAAGAATGAAGCTGGTAAACCACAGGACTACCAAAACAAGAGTTTGTATAACAAAGATAAACAATATTGCCATTTTTCTTTTACTCTGCTATGTTGTTCCCAACAATCTGATCTCATTTCCCCTTTCCCCCCACCATAGTCAACAAGCACAAAAAAGGAAAAGAAGGATTAGATAAGAAGCTAGTATCATTTTTATTGGCAGATGGCAACAATCAGGGTTACAATTGAAGAAATTACGAACCTAATCATTTTGCAACTTTCCATGATAAAATCGGAACACAGAATCTACACCTCTAAATAGAAAATAGTTTTTCCTATGCTGAATAGGAAATACATGTAGGTGCAAATTTTCTTCTAGGTAATTACAGTTATTCAGACATCACTTGAGCTAACATTTCGTGCTTGTATATCAACAACTATACTTACCACATTGAAAACCTTTGGAGCTTCAGGTCCTGCATAACACAAAAGGAATGATCAGATGTATAGTGAAATTAGTGAAGAATGAAAGAGATCGAGTAGGGATGAGGAAGCTACCAATCTCAAGATCGTGCCAAGGGTGAGCAGCAACAGACCTCCTCGACAATGATGAGAGGATCCTCTCATTCAAGCGAGGGGCGCGTCTATGTTGTGATACCTGATCATCACTCATTTTTACCTGGTAAACTTGAAATCAAAGAAAAAGTCAAAATGGGCAACTAGTACATGATCTGACAAATCTGTATTAATTCACTAGAATGATATATGATGATGGCGGAGAAATCACTCCACAAATAACTAAGATGTAGCAGCTATGGAAATAGAAGGAGATATGGGAAAAAAGAAAATGAAGAAGTTGGTAAATGCATGTCACCGGCCAATAGAAAGTAGAGAGGAAATGATGAGAGCAAGCAATGTTACGTACCTTGGATTGAAACAAGGAAGAAAACCAATAAAGAGATGAAAATAAAGAAGAAAAATGCGCAAGTTGAATGGTCTTTTTGGGTGCTTGTCTCTGTATATATAGCGCAGCTTCCCAATAAGGTGAAACAAGACAGCTTTCCACGCGGGGCGGAGAGAAGACCGATTCCCTTTCCTTTTAAAACTTCAATATTTAAGGCCCACCTTTTCCTTCTTCATAAACATGCATTAAGTGTAGTAGTATATGTTGAATTTGCTAATTCACCTACCAATTTTCAAAGCCATCAGATAGAAGAGGAAAAAGAAAAAAGAAAGGAACCTTGCAAAAACATTGGTTAGCAGTATTTCTTAATTTCAATAGATGTATACTCGCACCCAGTGTTTACGCCAAACCATGCAATTTAACTATGAAATTCATAATATAAAGCGGGAATGCATATCACTTAATCAGAATTAAGTAAAAAATAGATATATACGTGGCATATGTCATCCATTTATTTGCTTAGTGTAAACACAATGTTGTACTATTTTTAAGTTCCCATACTAATTAATCACAGTAATTTAGGGTTCACTTTGACATTTGAGATTAAAAAGGAAAAAAGATCACATCTAAAGCATTAGTACATGATCTTTTAAATAAATTAAAGTGCATGATGCCTTTGTATACCATATCTTAGATGTCTTCTATTATCATAATTGCAATCACGTCCCAGACTAAATGAGTAGTGCTTAGGCTCGTTTCGAACGCGTAGACAGCGGTAGAGATACCCCCCTGAATTCCTCTTCTTTGTTTGTTCCCAATTTCATTTCCAGCAAGACATGTTGACTTTTAGGCACTCATCTTTCTATTTCTTACAATCTATTAATTTATTATTTTATAGTTCTTACAATGTAGACAGGATAACTCTAAAAAAGTTTCGAGCTGTCAATGACATGGAACAACGTTTACCATTGCCAAACAGAAAGTCCTTGTTTGACCCTTTTAACCGGTCCGATCTGGCTGTGCTTTGGATATTACTCCACTAATTATGTAGCTATCTTTTTCTGCATTAAGGGGTCGTTTGATAGGCTGTACTAAGTAAAATAATTCCTGTATAAAAATTTAATCCGTCCAATATAATATTTAGTTGCTCAATTCAATTTATGCATACCTAATACATGGATTACTTATACCTCATAGGAGGGCTTAACTAATACCAAGGAAATCAAGAGATTACTAATTCCTGCATTAACTATACCTGGATAAGACCATAAAATTATTAAATCGCCTCTCAAACCTTTTTCCTAAATTTTTTTATATATAGAAAGAAGAATATTCAAGGGTATAATTGTAAAGAAGATTTTGTACAGTTTTAAATCAAATACAAGCTTAGATTATACATTGCATAGCTAATTTTTAATATAATGAATCAAACACTGATTAAAAATAATCCCAGCACTACAATCTCTGCATTACTAATACCTGCATTACTAATCCCTGCATTACTTGTGTTCATACCAAACGACCCTAAAGCTTCAAAAATCAAAGGTTATCTTGCTAAATTCATAAAATATTAGGCTGTGATGTCCTATTTACAATACATTACAACAACGTGAAATTTTTAACAACTTACATTTAAAGCTACAAGTAATAAACATCATGACATACGCACAAATGAAATGTACCACGATTTGTCTTCTCTGTTTGAAGAATGTATTAGCTTTCTTATTAGTAAACGTTTTGTGCCGTCCTCTCTTGGTCCCTGTCTACAATAGCTGAAACATGATAAATGGAGTAGTTGATGGAATTTTCGATCGCTGTTTAGTTTGTAGCAATGCAAATGTTTATGATTAAAACATTTTGTAAAGTAATATGCACTTTAGCTTAAAAGTGACAAAAGCAATATGTGCCCTCAACTCAACTTCACCAGTCTACTGATGAATAATGAGAATGTTATTGCCCAGGTACTTGGGGAGGGGCACAGTTAAATTTCTCAGTCACAGCCCATGGTTGGTTCACATCAGCACTTCAGAGAGTGTCTAGGCATTCATCATATATTCAAAAGAAATAACGAATGAAAGATCAAGAGAGAGTATTGAAACAAATGGAAAACTGACTATCCAACAGCGAAGCGACACACCCCTGGCTGACAAAGACTATAAGCTTTCCACTGCCATTCTGGAGGCAAGCTACTTCTCTTCAAATTGCTTCTAATCAATACAAGGCTAATGTGATTGTCACTGGTGCTCAAAGAACCGGGAAAAATTACATGGTAATAGAAAAAGGCAAAACTAGTATATAAGTTCTTTCTTTTTCGGTTCAAGAACCGGAGGGTCAATGTCAATTCCCATATTTGCTGCAGTGCCAGCAATAATCCTCATTGCAGATTCAATTGTAGAACAATTAAGATCTGGCAACTTCTCTTGAGCAATTGTCTTCAATTGATCAATAGTTATTTTCCCCACTTTCTCCCTCTGTGGGTCCTTTGAACCTTTTTCCGCTCCTACAAAGTTGCAAACAATATTATCCATTAGTGTCCTCACAGATTTACATCTTTCGAGACTAAATCTCAGAGTCCCAAACTTTTACATGCAACCACAGAAAACAACATTTAGGCTATAACAAACAGGGTACTCTTCAAGATAGAGCAAGTACAGAAGCACAAGTTCACATCTAAAATATGTACTACTATGAGTGGACACCTGACTTCCAATTGTGTAATTATACTTTTTCTTTTTGCAATAAGCAAGGATCTTATTCATCAAGATGATCAAGCACTAAGTAGCGCCATTTTTCCTGAAAAAAGAACACGTGGAGTGGGGGGTGGGGTGGGGGGGGGGCCACCATATACCCTGTATGAAAAAAAGACCTATTAGAACAAGCTACTGAATTCTAATATTTTCTCTTCAAATTGTCCAATTACACTTGAAGAGATCACCAAACTTGCTTCACCCACTGCTATCAACTTTAAATATTACTACCTTTCATGTTACCATAATCAACTGTAACCAAAAGAATAGTGCTTATCCGAGAAACAAGGGGTTCATTTCATGAGCTTTATACAAACAAGGATACTCCACATAGTGGGATTGCATTCTTAGGATTCCCAATGGAATAGGTTAATTCAGCAACGATGTTGTCAATCCTAATACCAAATGTTTAAATCTACTGCCTGTTTTGGTTGATCATAGAACTATAGGCAGAGAGCCGCAGTCAAAACATAAAGTTTTTCGACGGGTCTGTCATTCTCCAACCAGAGAGAGAGAGAGAGAGTCACGGTTTTTCTAATTCAGATTTCTTTTTCTTTTTTTTCCTTTCCTCCCCCAACCATCTAGCAGAGCAACATGGGAAACCAAAGAAGAGAGTTTGCCATCTGGTATATTATTAAACCAACATGTCTATATCCTACTATAAAAACTAAAATACTATTGAAGGAGGGAAAATCATGGGATAGTATATCAAGTTGTAGTCTTCGAGGGCGTCTTTTGTTTACAAAGTGCACAGTGAGGCATAAATACCTGTTATCGACCAACACCTGTTCAAATAAATACTCGAAATCAAGCCAAGATCATGGCGTAGCATATTGAGTTGACTTCAAGGGCATCTTTTGTTTAGAAAGTGCGCAGGAGGCTTTTAACCGTTTCCGGCCAATTATATCCTTCATCTTCCTTGCTGTCATAAAATCCCATGTCTTTAGACTATAGACTTTTTCTAATAGTAATCTTCAGACTTACAGTCTATAGTCTATTGAGCTAAAGCAGATTTTACGAGTTTCATGATCTCGAATTGGAATCTAATATTTAGGGACTTCTGGCAGACAGGTCCACTAGTTGCCCTTGTACATAGAGATCCAGTGGTCATACGTAAAATGCAGCCGCGACAATTGAAGTTGAGGACAACAAGCAAGGGTGTGGTAGTAATAGGCCAGGATATGATGGCCTCATCCAAAACTAGCTTGACATGACACTTGATATTGCACATTGATTCGGCACCAGAGTAGCCACCTCGACTAACCGCAAAGTCCTTGAGCATATTATGTCTGATAATAAGACTTTTAAGGACATATGTCAAGACTATTTGGCGGCACTAATCAGCAGATCAAGTGATCAACTGTCCATGCGCATTCTTCTGTCCTTTCTTACTGTCTTTACTATGTTGACCTATCAGCGGTGAAGCCAAGAAATTCAATAAGTGTGTTCAAATTTTGAACATCCTTTGTTAGTGGGTTATGCAAGGGCGTTCTATTTTTTAATCAATAACAAGTAATATTTTATCTTATACGTAGTATAATTTTTTGGGTGTTCAGTTGACCACCCTTGGTCCAACATACCTTCGCCCATGGTTCCTATGTGGCTATATCCGTGTGCAAGCTAAGGGGAATTCATCTCTTCCACTAACTCTATACGAAAAGTGGAGAATCTTTTAGGTATCCTACTTCCCTCTAAACTAAACCTTAGTAGTGAAGCATGTGGAGTTAAAGTGTTAAATCGCCAAAATTAAAGTAGTTGAGGCTATCTGCAGCGAGTTATTTGAATTCAAAATGGTGAAACAATTTGCAGAAAGCATCAATCAGAGGGGATGGAAGGGTTCCTCGGTAGTTGATGCAATCACATTATAGGACAATGTCTGAGTAAATTATGGTATATTAGAGGAGTTGGAAGCAGCAAAGTGAGGATACCTGCAGCCTTGAGCAGCAAAACAGAAGCAGGTGGGGTCTTCAAGATAAAAGTAAAGCTTCTATCCTGCAAAACATGAACACCATAATCAAATAACACTCTAGGAAAAGTATCATCTTTAATTCTCAAAAATATATATATATATATATATATATATATATATATATATATATATATATATATATAGACTATAAAAATTAGAGATTAATGAAGGGAAAGCAACAGACATCGTAGACGGTGATTTCGACGGGAATGACATAACCAGCTTTATCAGCAGTTCTGGCATTGTAATCCTTACAGAAGGCCATAATGTTAACACCCTTGGAACCCAAGGCCGGCCCCACAGGTGGAGCCGGGGTCGCCTTCCCTGCCTCCAGAGCCAGCTTTATAATACCAGTCACTGTCAAAATATTCAATAAAATTCAGTAAAGATTGAATTTTTCTTTTCCCTTATGATAAGTAGCAACAATTTGGCAAAACCCAAATCTAAACAAAAAAGAGTGGCAGTAGGAAAGTAAATAGTGGAGTACCTTTCTTGGCTTTACCACCACCAGGCTTAGGGGGAGCCATGGAAATGACAGTGAGAGGCCTTGGAGTGGAAGGAAGGGAACAAGTGTTTTTGTTGTGCGTTTGAAGGAACTGAACGGAGACGCGTTGAAATGAAGACAATTTGAGGGATGAAGGTGAAAACGAGGAAGAGAGTTTCCCTGAATGATTACAAATTGATAAAGACGCCATTTCTAACCAAGAATTTGGAACAGAAGAAGAAGAAGAAGAAGAAGAAATGAGAACGAGAGAGAGAAGTGGATAACACTGCTTGGCAATGGTACCTCTCCTATCTGTAGCCAGATTCCTATTTGGGCCTCTGTGCTAACTTCCTACAGTTGGGCTGAGTGTTGTTTAGAGTCCAATAGCCCAACATAAAACGTAGTACTTTTTTTTATGGCCCAAGGGACCCTTAAGCCGTTTCATGTGTGTGCCTAAGAAATCTCAGAGGAAGGTTGCAGTAAAGATAGTGAAATAATTGAAAAATACACCCGGGCAAGGAATCTTATTGCAGGCTGGTTCATACAGGAGCTCAGTGGCGGATCTACGTTGACTGTGTCGGGTGCTGAACTCTGTATAATTATATAACTTCGGCGCAAACTCTGTATAATTATATAGAAAATACAAGAAATATTGGTATAAAGAACTAGCAAACACCCATTAAACAAAAAGTCTTCTGTATGCTTTGGTTAAGAGGTGAGAATAAAGTGCACAAATATGAAGTGGTTAGGGATCGATTGTTACATGAATCAATTTTTTTATATGGCCAGAGAGTGAGCACACACGACCTTAAAATCCTAGATCCGCCACTGCAGGAGCTAACTTGTTGGTGTAATTCAAATATTAAAAAGTGTATGAGTGAGCCTTAAGTTGGAAATTCCATGGTATGCTGAAGTCAAAGAAATAACATGATAACCATTGCAGAAATAACTTGCCTACTTAGCTTGTTTGAAGGAATTGGATGTGCAAAAATTGCTCAACCTAATCTTATCTTATATGAACGCACTAAACACATGAAAATAAATTGTCATTTCAATAGAGAAGATCAAGGAATATATAGAGAAGACTGAGGATTCATTTGGTAAGTATTTTACAGAAACTAAGTCATTTTTTAGCAACTCAAAACAAAAACATATTTTCGTTGAATGATATTTTCCATTAAAAGAGGAAAGTTAACTTTCTTCCCTGTTGTTTTTCTCCATTATTCCATTTAAAATAGTTTTTAAATTATCCAATTGTATGGACCTAATATGGAACCCAACACTAAAATATTGTGCGTGGACCTAAAATACTTCTTGTAGCTTATACGCGCAATCACAGAAATATGTAGAAACTACAAAGTTATTAATTAAGATTCTCATGGGAGTATGTTCCAAAATATATAGCACTCTTTTATTTTTTGAGAATCAATTTGACTTCAAAATTAAATTAGATTAAATTAATTGATTATCGTAAAATTAATATTCAAAATATCCAAAAACTTTGTGAAAAGCACTATTAATTTGCAGTTTTCCTAATATCAATATGGTGAAATAAATCTTAAAATGTTTGACTAAAGTTCAAACAAATGAAACCTAGGGAAGCAAAAAATACCAAACAATTCGGAAGTACAGATGAAGTACACGATATGAAATTTTTAAAAATTTATTCCCTTATCATGACATAATTACAGATGGAGTACATAACATGAAAGTTTTAAAAAGTTATCCTTTTATCATAACATAAATACAGTAAGTTCCTTTTATCGTGTATTACATCCTTAATATCGTCAAAAATTGAATACAAGATGCTTGTTCTTCTTCGTGCATAATAAGGGAAGTTTTAGTCCCCTTTTACTATTATTTTTTAAAAAATTACTATATTGGGATATGGAGGATGAAGAGAGAAGGAAAAAAAGAGAAATGGATAGGTTTCAATTATATATATGCATTATTAAAGTATTAATTGAACTGACTAGTTGTCCAAGTTAAAGTATTTGTGCAGCACCCCAAACCCAAGGTCTTCCGAGTAGGATACGTAATACGTCCATAAGGACGACGCCACACCGGATGTCCTGTTTTAACTTCCCTAGTCCCAACTGATCTACCATCTCCGTGAACGCTATCTTATCCAAACTCCCAGCATCAATGATTATCTTTGCTACTATATAATCCATCAATGTTTACTGTTATAGTCTGTACTTACTCTTTTGGTATGACTGAAGCTACATATTTTGGTATTATGTGTTTAGATAATCAATTCTATCATCCAGTCAGTCCTTCCCAGTGTTACAAAAAAAAAAAAAAAAAAAACCAATTTATTACGTAGGATCAAGAAGATATTTTATGTTTCTTTCCTCTGTCTCTTTCTTGTTTGTTAGAGTTTCATGACTGGCAGAATAAATATTATTATTAATAATAATAATAATAATAATAATTGAAAATAAAAACATAGAGGGGAAAGGGTTCTTTTTTGATAAATGGACCTTGGGCCTAACTCCACCCCAAAAGCATATAAGGAGATCAAAGACCTTAAATCCCACCGATATGGGACAACTCAACACACCCCCTCAAGCCCAGGCTTGCACTCTGCAGCGTGGACAACATAAATGGGGGCCCAACATCGATAACAATAATTGGGATGGACCTGGTTCTGATACCATGACTTTTAACTTAGTCTTTGTATATATTAAGGAAAAGAAGGGCTGGTAACACTATTAGGCTTCGAATAAATTGGTACATAATGTTGTAAAGCAAGACAAACGTCATCTCAGGATAAAGATGAGGATCTATTGATGCTTATTCTTTTTCTTCTTCTTCTTGAATAGGCGGTAATCCTCTGTAATTCCATTCGTGTGCTTTCCATTCAGGAAGTTGCTGTATGACCATCTGCACAAAAGAGATTATTTACACCACATTTTAGATCGCATTATCCCAATAAAATTATATTAAGCATGGAAATATATGTTATTTTTGTCCATAATTAGTCCATACCATGCCTCTAGAATCGGGTTTACCAACTATTGCCTGGCAAGCTAGCCTCCAATTCCTTGGATGCTGAAAGATAAAACAAATTAATGTAGAATATTATATACTGTAGTAAAGTAGTTAAATTGCTGAAGAAATGAAGATTCATACCCGTTTTAATTCATCGTTATTGTTCTCCTTGTCAGTACGAGGGTTCAGTAGCTCCTTTCCTTCAACAACCTAATTGTTAATACAGGCACCGTAAAATACTTTGTAAGTAATCTGGGATAGGGACATAATCAAAGTGTTGAGTTGTCTCTGTGGGATTTAAGGTTCATTTATTATGGTATCAGAGTCAGGCCCATATCAATTATTGTTATCAATGGTGGGCTCCCATTTATATTGTCCACGCTCCAGAGTACAGGCCTGGGCGTGAGGGGTTGTGTTGAGTTGTCCCACATCAATGGTATTTAACGTCCATTTATCACAAAGTTTAAAAAGCAAGCCAGTAATTAATAAAACGTCTACGACTCTATGAAATGTATGTATATGGCTCACCTCAACCAAACATGTCCCACAAGTTCCTCCTCCTCCACAATTAAGCAAAGGCCTCGCCTTAGAACACAAGCACCATTATACATTTAGAAGATGGGTAAATTAAAGCAAGAAGAGAAAAAAAAGAATTTGATAAATGGACCTTGGGCTTAACTCAACCCCAAAAGTTAACTTATGAGATGAAGATTGCCCAAGACCATATAAGGAGACCAAAGACCTCAAATCCCACCGATGTGGGACAATTCAACAGAAATAATGATGAATGAAGTTTATAAGATATACATATATTTATATATGTACGTACATAAGGTCCATACAACTCCACATTAGCATCCAACATTATGTCTCTAAGTTTTTGACCACCACAAGCTTTGCGGAGCTGCACGTCTGGTGTCCCATCTGGTAGTAATACTGACTGAACAAAGAATACATAGTAATTACTAGCTAGTATATATGCATTCATTACCAACAGAAATTAAACACAAGTCCTACTTAGTAGCACTCACGCTGACAAATGCAAATTTCACAGAAGCCTCTTCTTCATCTTCCTGGGGTGCTCCAACACTTGCCTTTTCTGGAACAGTACCAACTGCTCTGATTTTCGTTCTACCAAAACTCAGGCTCGGAGAAGCTACCTTGTTGTTTTTGAAAATAGACGATCGAGATATGGAAGCTAAGGCGCCAGAGGAGTATATTTCAATTGCCTTCATTTTCTAATAATATTGATATTGATATTGAAAATAAAGGAGGATTTGCACTTTTCCAGATACACTCTGCTCTGCTAGTGGTAGATTCATAAATCCCAAATGGATAGGGAACACATGTATATTTTCTTTTTTATGTAATATGTTGCGGTTGGCTCTCCTTATCTTATCTGTTGGTCAATTATGAGTCTGAAGGCTGCTGCATGGAAAGCCCAAATAAGCCCAGATAGTACCTTCTCCTATCTGTAGCCAGATTCCTATTTGGGCCTCTGTGCTAACTTCCTACAGTTGGGCTGAGTGTTGTTTAGAGTCCAATAGCCCAACATAAAACGTAGTAATTTTTTTTATGGCCAAACGGACCCTTAAGCCGTTTCATGTATGTGCCTAAGAAATCTCAGAGGAAGGTTGCAGTAAAGATAGTGAAATAATTGAAAAATACAGCCGAGCAAGAAATCTTATTGCAGGCTGGTTCATACAGGAGCTAACTTGTTGGTGTAATTCAAATATTAGAAAGTGTATGAGTGAGCCTTAAGTTGGCAATTCCATGGTATTCTGAAGTCAAAGAAATAACATTACAACCATTGCAGAAATAACTTGCCTACTTAGCTTGTTTGAAGGAATTGGATGTGCAAAAATTGCTCAACCTATTGTACTGTTTAATGATATCGAGCCTGCTATTAGCATCGCACTAAACACATAAAAATAAATTGTCATATTCTTGATGCTTATATGATTTACTAGTTTTTGGGGCGTGTATTCTATATCGATTAGTAAATAATTTAAAATATCACACAAATATTAGTATAAAAATAAATATTTGAGTTATAACATAAAAATTTTAAAAAATATATATAAAGGAAGAAATCTTGCTCCACAAAAGTGCTTAGATGTCTTATTGCTCGAACTTTCATTAAGGATAATCAGCTATTTTAGACGTTCCATTTAGCTATTTTAGACAGATCTAATCAGCCTCGATTTTGCATGCAGATAAATCAAAACAGACTTCATTTGTTATACATGAGGCGAAACTGCTACTTGGATTGTGCAATTAGTAAACACAAAAAGAAACAATAATAATATAAATTTCCTATAGTCATGGCAAAATAACTAAAAATAAACCATAGCTACTCGGCAGCCTGATCATGTGCAAAGTAAAGTTATTTCATATCAGAAGAAAAATTTACCAGATAATTGAGTTAGCTAATATTTAGGTGCAAGATTTCACCTTCAAATGATGTTAGAACTTAGGTCTCAGAATTCATACTAAATCTCTTGAAATTATAGGTAGAATCATAATCTCCTATATAAGTTGGACATATTCATCTAAGATAAGAAAATAATTTTGTCATTTAAAAAGGAAAAAAATGTACCAGCAGAATCATCTCAAGATGAGTAAAAAGTAGCAAGTATAGAGTGAGTTCAAACCTTAAAGAAAAAAAGGCTCCAACGCAGCTAAAGCAACCGCATATGGTAGCCTAAAAGAAAAAAATTATTGCATAGATATCTAAATATATATTTACATAATCGAAAGCGAATCCATGTCGATCCAATAACCATCGTATTATCAATACTTTTAGTAGTAGATCCGCATACCTTAGTATTAAGTGGAAATAGGTCTAAAATCTTAATGACTAGTATGATTGCTTGTGGCCAAGACAAGTGATTTTTGTACAAGAAGATAATAGTTTGTTCCTTCAGCATCTGTCATGGCAAAAACATGCAAACAAAAAAAAAAAAAAAACTTACTATATTCTTTATTCGAAGCTTGACAATTAATTCAATCAATAGTAACTAAAATATTAAAATTAATGCAAGTGCAGAGTAGACAATGAAAGAATAAGATAACATATCAAAATGGTTAACAAATCTTGAAGTATAAACAAATTTAAATAAAATATTAAATTTGTTTAAAGTATAGCTACGAATAATAAAATATAAATATTTGACGTACGAAAAATTTCAAATTCAACATGTTTGTTTTATTTGATTTGTCCTTCTAGAAGCTCTATCGGGTTTCTAGAAGCTCTGTTGCATAATCCAATCATCCAATATACTCCTACTAGTAGGCATAGTATCTTCGGCCAGTGCAATGAATGATGAATCACACACTCTTTAAACTATTTCTTTTCCTAATTAATACATCATTTCTCTGGTCACTTTGATCGTCCCGCAAACGAAAAAAGAACACCTAATAAAGACGAAATTAACAAAGCAACTTAGAGCCTGTTTGGTCAAGTTTTTTGGAGGTGAAAAATAGTCAAAAAAAAAATACTTTTTGAAAATTTTAATATGTTTGACCAAAATAAAAAAATACTTTTAACCAACAGCAGAAGTAGTTTTTCAGCTTTTGGGAAGAAGCAGAAAATTCTAACTTCTTCCAAGAAGCAGAAGCAGAAAATTATAAAATAATTATAAAAGTTTGGTACTATCCTTTTTGGTAATTTGACACTCAAAAGTACTTTTTATAAAGATTGGCCAAACACAATTTGTTCATCAAATATTGTAAAAAGTACTTCTTAGATGAATTTACCAAACACAAATAAATTTTTTTCAAAAGTACTTTTGGAAAAAATAATTTTTAAAAAAATACTTTTCAAAATAAGCAGATTTTGACAGCTTGGCCAAACGGACTCTTAGAGGAATTTAGTAGCTGTCAATTTCTGCTAATTATTAAGTTGTTCCGTGTAATACAGAGTAATTACAACTTTTCCAATAATAATTATTGGCATTCACCGTTATAAAAAGAATTTATCATCGTTTTCATTGCATAAAAGAATATGATTTTAAATAGAAAGTTTCGAGTCTTTTGCTTAGTAATAGTAATAATTATTTTAAACAAGAATTGCCAAACAATATACGCGATACTTTTCCTAAAAATATTTTGTCGTTAAAATGTATACAAATATTTGTGGACTTACATATATTCTCCTCATCATGTTTAGACTCTTAACTATTTTCATTTCGTTTTTTAATAATCTAATAAAGTGAAACCAGGACATTCAAATTATATTTTCCATTTTGTTTATTTAATAACTAATTAGATAGTCAACAACATTTTTTTAATCGTGTTCTTCTTTATTTCTCCTTGTTTATTTCCTTTAAGTTTAGAAATGAGTTTCTTCAATCAAAAATGTAATGACAAAATCTCATCGGTTCGTTAGAAGAAAATTAATAGCCGATATCTTCGTCCTACTATTGGTAGTATTACTCTGTTATTTCTGTTTACCCCAAAAATCGAATAACAATTAAATTTGTACGCGGAACAAAAGATACGCGATTATATTTAATACGAGAGAAACAAATGAAGAATGAAGAAAATAAAATTGCAATGTGTAACTGAGAAATTGAAGTATGAGCTAACAAGTTTGTATATGCTCTCTATAGATTGATGTCAGATGCCCATTACACTGATGATAGTTCTCTATATATAGGGGGAAGAAAATTACTTTATGGCCAAAAAAGTCTTCTATAATCATAAAAAGTCTTATACTTTTAGTGATTGAACAGTTATCTTGACTTCAGGCGTGATTTGTGGATATATGCAACGGATCTATTGACTATCTCAACTTTATATATAGCCTTGGGTGCGAAATCGGCCTCGAGACCTCGAGGTCGTAACCTCAAGGCTTCTAATAAGCTCGATGGTGATGGTCAGTTCGACACCAAGGACCGATATTGCTAGTTGAAATCGATCTCGAGACCGTTGAGATCAATCTTGAGACCTCGAAATCGACAGATCGATCTTGGTTATTCCAACCACTATCGATATTAAAATTGACCATTAATTGATTTCGTCAATATATAGATAAACCCGATTTTAACCGTACACAATCTCAAAACTAACACATGTATTAGTTTAATTTAAACTCTATATGGTTTGTAATTGCACGTTCACATTTCCTTTATGATTCGTGGCACAGTCATAGCCACTTCATTTTCACACACAGTATTATTTGCTCAACAAAATTATATGGGACGCGCCGGTAAGATTTTCACCACAACTTATTTTAGTCAACATTACCCTTACCTGTTTTTTTTCACAAAAAAAAAAAAGAATGAAAGGCTAAAAGCACTTTATTTTTATTTTCTTATTAAATGCCGAATATCAAATTAAAATGGAGGAAGTAACCATCTTTAATTTCAAGGCATTAGATTATGTAACGTGTCTTCAAAACGCTAATAATTGCAATATTTAAAGCTCATGTCGTTCGCTGTATTTGACATATAAATATGTGTATGTTAAATTGTTAACTACGTATTTAAATAGTTCAAATCGTAGTTTAAGTTTGGGGTTTCACTCAAAATGATCCATATTTATAAAACCCTATACAAACTAATTTTTTGTAATATTTTGTGTATATAATATTTCTTGTTAATTTTTGAATTTTATGTTTGTTAATTTTTAAATTAAAATAAGACCATAACACATTAAAATGTTGAGAAAATAGATAATTTAATTATTTATGATATTTGGCTTAAAGTATATATATTTATATTTATATCGCCTCATGTTTTACTCGTATCTCATAGATTTCGAATGTAAAATGTATTGATTTTGCGTAAATTCGTGGTATTTCTATATGTAGGAATCATCCGGAGGCAATAGGGGGCGAAAGGTACGAGATTAGAGTAAAAAAGAAGCGAAAGAAGAAAAATTGGCCATTGTAGCGCCACAGGCAGCGTGGGGCGTTACCTGTGGCGCTATTTCCAGTATGCTTATTTTCCCAGGGCTAGCGCCCTACGCTACCCTGGGTGCTGGTGACAGGAAACATCTCTTACTTCGTCGGGGACAAGGTATTTCGGCTCAAGACCCCCCTAACTCGTATAAAAGCAAGTCTAAACCTAATTTGGAGGATATCTAACATATTTTTGAGGGAGAACACGTCATTTTGGAGGAGGAGAACATAAACCACGCTTGGAGCAAGGATTCTCAGTTTTTCTTCTCTTCCCTTCCTTTAATCTCATAGTTTATTAGTTCTAGAGTTTTGGCGCTACATGAACGTTGTAGTTTGAACCTTGAATTGTTCTTATTATTTTATCATATTGTTTTATTTATTCAATCTTGTGCTTAATTATTTGATTGCTTGATCACCAATTAAATAAAATCTGAATCTAGAATTGGACTGGGGAGAAGGAATTTGCATATAAGATTGAATAGAGCAAAATCTTGAACTCGAGCATCGGGAACAGATTTGCAATTAGGATAGGAATATACCTAATCGCGTTGCTTAGTTATTATACGGGAATTATTAATGCATTCTTGTTAATCCTAATTCCATAGGCATATAGGCTTTAGGTTAGCTTGAATAGGTGACTAGTACTTGGGGAGAAGGCTACGAGCAATATTAACCCTGTTAATCAATAAATCGGATAAATTAATTGGACAATTTAGGTAGAAAACTCAGCGGGATCGTTAGCCAAGCGGGATTGTTAGCCAACCCATAACTCTAGAATATCGTCTCTCGTTGAATTCGTGTCTAATTTCACCATCTTGTTTATTTAATCTCTTAGTTTAGTACTCTAGATTTAGTTTTATTAAATATTCATACTTTATAGAAAAGTGCTTGAATAGATTAATTGTCTTAGTTTAATTTAGCAAATAGTTAATCACAAATCCCTATGAATATGATATCTGGACTTACAATCCTATATTACTTATACAACAATTTACTATTCAATATTCTAGATGCTGTTTAGGAATATCAAAGACCAATTGTTATACTTGCTGCTCACATTATATAATAAGGAACATTTCCAATGAAAATCAAATTCAAAGGGATGATGATGTGCTTTTCCTCTATTTGTTGATCAGGGAAAGCTTTTGTTTTAAGCTTCCCCTTTCTGACCAGAAGTGATGGGCTTCCTCTTCCATGCCGTCGAATTACCGAAATTCCTGACTGCGACATTCTTGGTTAGCGTTTGGAGCTATCTCAAATACATGGTCATTGCTGCCTTCACTCGCCTGGGTCTCTACAAACCTCCTCCTGAAGACGACGACGCCGATTCCAATAGCTACAACCCCGACAGCTACATTCTTCTATTAGACGGCACTTGCCCTTCCCTCGTCACAGTTCCAATCGAGGTCGCCACCGCCGCCGTCAAGCTCAAGGTCCCCGTACTTCTCTACCGCGATTACCTCCTACTCAGCTGCCGTGGAAACGAATTGGTGAAGGGATGCTCGATCTGCCTCGAATCCATGGAGCTGGAGGATGAGGTCAGAGAGCTCATCACCTGCACCCATGTCTTCCACAGAGGATGTCTTGATACTTGGGTGAACGATGGACACGTCACCTGTCCCTTGTGCAGATCTATGTTGCTTCCCCCTAAGTTGAGTTCTTTCCGATGTTGTCTAAATCCTGATACTCTGCCGCCGCCAGCGGACTTGGCTCATCCCCCATTCATTTCTAGTTCTAGTTAGTTGACTCTGTTTGTTGTTCATTGGATTTTGTCTCACATGCATCTACGGCGGACGATGCTCGTCTGCTTGTGTTTCTACTCTACTTTTATTCTTGGTTATATATATGAATTCGTAAAACTATTTCCTCTTTCTTTCCCATTTCCTTTTCTTAAAAAAAGGAACTTGGTTATATATGTTAGATTATTAATTCACAGTCTACAAGTCATAGTAGGGTTAAGACATAATTTACGGATATAAAATTATAATCTTGAGTTAGAGTTTAAGGAAGCGAACTGTTAAATTCTATGGATTCAACAGCGACAGCAAACAACAATTAAGCCTGAGACCAAGTTCCTTGTTCCTCTAGCTACGCGTTCTCACAGTCCGGAAAACTTAACTTATGGGATGTCTACCATTACCACGTATTCAAGAGTCAGAATACGCTAGGATTTTCTAATAACTAAAGAAATGGGGGTTGGCCTCTATTTTTAAAGAGTGAATACCTATCATAGGCCAATTGTTATTGGGTCTCATTTTTTCATGCACACGGTATTTAATATTAGGCCTTTTATTACTCACCATTTGGGCCACCTCACTATCCTTTCAGACTATCAACAATTAACGTAAGTCCAAATTCCAACATTCTCCCACTTGGACGCTAACGTTAATTGAGGACAATAAACAATTTAAAAACTTATGAGTTTTGAGAAAAATATTTTTAAAAGAATTTTAGATTCTATAGTGGCCACACTACTCCCATAGCCAAGGATAGCATGACCCATATAACGATCTATCTATTCTCAATGGAGAATACCAACAATGAATCATAGCAGGCATCACACCATTTCAAGGTATGAGTTTTATCTATAATCACATGGGATAGAATTTTCATCAACATGGATCAAACATGTGTGCTAAGTATATTATCTTTCTAATCAAGGTGAATAGAGCCACACCTTTTAGAAAGAAATAGTCCTCCAAGTGATATAATAACCGTATCACCTCAGGAGCCTCCAAATGACACTAAAATCATATCGCCTCAGGAGGTTTCCCTTGTGCCCTACCCGAAATAATCAAGGCAACAAGCAGCAAAACTTGATACCATGAGTTTACGCAATATCTAGTCAAAAAAAAAAAAAAAGTATCATGTTAGTCAATAAGCATAACAAATATAAATTAATACAAACTTGCATAAAGTTTATTAAAAGTAATATATCAGTCAGCAATTACAAAGTAACTCTCATCGACTAAAGCACATCAAAAGGCTCTAAAATACCTATATTTTGAGCATGTTCATTAAACACTACAGGCCTAAGACCTTTAGTCAAAGGATCAGCCAACATAAATTTTGTGTTAATATGCGCAATACATGTATCACCTTCTTTTATCATGTCTCTAACCTTAAGAAACTTAAGGTTAACATGTTTAGAGCCTCTTATTTCTCTTGTTATTCTTAGAGAAGAATACAGTTGCACTATTATCACATAAAATAGTCACCGGCTTAGATACAAAATCCATAATTTGTAATTTAGTAAGAAATTCTTCATCCAGACAGCATGTGAAGCAGTCTCAAAACAAGCAATAAACTCATCTTCCATTGTGGATGTAGCAGTGATAATTTGTTTCACTTTTCCAAGAAATACCACCTCCAACAAATATTACAATATACCCAGAAGTTGCTTTTATAGACTCAACGATTCTAGTGCCACGCTAAGGATAAAAAAACCTAAAACCTTTAGAGTGATTAGTATAGCCTATAAAGAAACAACTGGTAGTAATAGGATCAGTTTTCTTTTCTGTGGGTGAATAAATACGAACTTCAGCTGGACAAGCTAGGTTTTTGGGTTGTCCATAGTTCAAAGAGAGTTTTCAAGACAAATTTTGTAGGAACTCTATTCAGGATATAACTAGCTGTTTTTAAAGCTTCACCCAAAAAAGACTCAGGTAGAGTAGTTCTTGACATCATACTTCTCACCATCTTCATGAAAGTACTATTTTGTTTTTCAGCCACACCATTCTGCTCAGGAGTACCTGGCATGGTATATTGTGCTATTATCTTTACATTCTTGCAAAAATAAAGCATAAGGCCTCATACATTGACTAGACTCATCATATTTTTCATAGTACTCACCACCACGATCAGGCCTCACTATCTTAATGGATTTCCCAATCTATTTTTCAACTTCAGTCTTATAAATTTTAAACTTATCAAGTACTTTAATTTTTTTTTTAAAAGATATGTATATAATAATATCTTAAAAAATCATTAATAAAAATAATAAAATACATATGATTGGTCAAACCCACTATCTTTCATCAACAATTAATGTAAGTCCAAATTCAAACAATAGACGCATCATATGAAAAGTATTCTGGTCGGTTTATCTGTTCGTTAGATCATGTTAATTTAAAATATTAACTCTTTATGTTAAATATTACAAGTGGAACAGATACAGACTATAATAAATACACTGGTTCTTATATATATCTGTTTCGGATATTTATTGGTGGTGTTTTTTTTTAGTTGGTGCGTACCTCGTTTAGTACATTGGGTATACTATTTCATTCACAAGTACAATTTGTTAAGGTAATCACGACCACTAAAGGGGGCATGATGTAAAAAACTAATACACCAAGTGTTAAGTAGTTGGGATTACGGGTTAAACAAGTATCTTAAATGTCAGACAAGTGTTCATCATAGCAAAATTTATAGTAGTATGAATTAATATATGATTAAAGTAAAAATGTTTTCTTGAGGAGAATTTTAAAAAGTTGAATTACAAATATAATTTTTATTATATTATTCATTTTTTGTGTCAAACCAAATCACGTATCCTTAAAACTACGTACAAATTTAATTGTTATCCGGAACCAAAGGTAAATAGTTTACATACGCAAGAGTCTAATTAATAATAACATTGTTTGGCTTAGGGCAATGCAGATACAAGGAACAACAACAAGGAACAAAGGCGATATATACAATCATAATCGCTCAAAAAAGAAAGTAAAAATACAAGGATATTTTCCCCTTATTGAATCCGTCTTACAATTAGCTGTTCGAACAAATAATACTGGAGTAGTATATTACTGTAAATGATGCTGCTGATTTAAGCACAACTAAATAATGAATCATTTGTTTATTTGTTTGTGCAGATATTTTCAAGTGCCTAAGCGGGTAGTTGTACCCTTCAAGTATTGCAGGGATTAGTAATGCATGGATTAGTAATGCAGGTATTAGTAATGCAGAAAATTATAGTGCTGTGATTATTTTTTATCAAGTGTTTAGTTTATTCTATTAAAAATTAGCTATGCAATATATAATCTAAGCTTGTGTTTGGTTTAAAACTGTACAAAATCTTCTTTACAATTATACCCTTGAATATTCTTCATTATGTATATAAAGAAATTTAGGAAAAGGGTTTGAGGGGCGATTTAGTAATTTTAGAGTTTTATCCAGGTATAGTTAATACAGGGATTAGTAATCCCTTGGTTTTCTTGGTATTAGCTAAGCCCTCCTATGAGGTATAAGTAATCCATGTATTAGGTATGCATAAATTGAATTGAGTAACCAAACATTATATTGAACGGATTAAATTTTTATACAGAGATTATTTTACTCAGTACAACCTACCAAACGAACCCCAAATTTCTTTCAAATTTTGTTCTAGTACTAGTTGCCAGGAATCAAACTGTTTGCTAAAAACAACTCCAAAAAATTGGTGCTAGATGCCTTCAATCAAAAATTAAAAGTTTTTGCTATAATATTAGACTTTATGATTTAAAAGTAGTTCGGGTAAGTAGTACTACAAGCAAAATTAAAACACTTTCTTTTTGCAAGAATAAGTTGAAAATATTTTTTTTTAATATAACGTCATCAGGACAAAACTTTTCAGTATTTACAATGTTGAGCTAAGAAAGTTCCCAAAAAGATTTTAAAAGTTTTTGAAAATAAGTTAATAAACCCCATTTAAGTTAGTTGGTATCAAAGTGCTCTACCGACTCAACCATAGAACTGGCCCTGAAAGTTCCAAATATCACCTACGACAACCTTAAAATTAGGTGATAATTAAAGAAAAACAAGTATACCCTCCTGCATTAGAAGATTTGTCATTTGGTTTTGTCTGAAATTATTTCAACCATTTTGAGTAATTAAGTGATGTAGGTCAATCACATTTATTTTAATATTAAAATATATTAATCTCAAGATTGACTTGTGCTTCAAATCTTCTCAGCTCTCACCTTTAGGGGTGGCAAACGGGCTAGTCAGGTCGGATACGTGCACGTCGAAAATAAGTAACTCAAAAAACGGATAAATTATTCAATTCGACCCGTATTTGAGACGAATAAAAAATAGGTTATTCGGCGAATAATATGGATATCCATGTTATTCATGGCTTCTTAAATATGATCATTTATAGGAGAATTCCTAGTCTTTCAAACTTGAGGAACCCCCAATTTGAGGCTTTACAAATGTAAAAACACATTAGTTATCCATTTGGTTAACCATTTTTTAAGTGGATAATATGGTTCTTATCCATATTCGACCCGTTTTTAAAAAGTTCATTATCCAATCCATTTTTTAATGAATAATATGGACGGATAACTATTTTCTTTTAACCACTTTTCCACCTCTATTCACCATTAACAAGTCTCACTAATTAAAAATGCGAAATCAAGATTGGTCCGGCTGTCGCAATTACATAATTTTCCTTCATATATCTCCGTTTACGTTGTCCTTTTTTTTTTTTTTTTTTTTTTTTTTTTGACAAAGTTGAAGCGTTACCATCCATTGCACGCAAAGGCGGATGTAGTGTAATTTCGACGGATTCAGTTGAATTTATATTTTTGATATGGTGGATAATTTATGTGTAACAATCTACTAAAATTGTAATAACGAGCGGATATGAACCTATAACTTCAAAAATATAACGGGTTCAATATTAAAAATTTTGAAGGTTGAACTATGCCATGTGGCTTTTTTCTAGGCTGCCACTTGGCTTAAGGAGAGGGTCTTTCCTCTCCTTTCAATAATACAAGTGTTAGAACCCGCACAATACATGGACAATTTGACAGAATATTAATCTTATAAAATTATAATCTAATACATCTTATTATTTTAATAAATATTATTTATTATCATTCTTTTATGTAGTCTACAGAAATATAACAAATATATATAAAATCTACACTTGTCGTCTTATGGTTATGCCACTTAGCATCATATAATTATTACATAAGACGACAAGTGTGGATTTTAAGGACAAAGCTCCAACAAAGTAGGAGTTTTAAAACTATTGAATTGGTAGTTTTTCTTTTTGTTATACTTTTTTTATTTGAAAAGAATTTTGAAGCTCCAACTTGAAAATACTCCCCAATTTGAGTGAGAATTTTTTTTATTTTCGTTTTTACAGATAATTATAAGATATTTATATTTGTTAAGTCAAATAGAGTAACTAATTAATTTAAAATTTTAAAATTAAAAATAATAATAATTAGAAAGGTAGTTTATTTTGTGTTGACAATGCTACTTGACTTTTTATGATTATGATATTTGTCTAAATATAATGCTTTTGCTTCTCCTATTCTATATAGATAAAAGATATAGAAGATTGTGATAACACATTAACTCAAATATCTGCCAGTTCTTTTAGATAAAAAAGCTTAACATGCTCTTTATTTAAGATAAAAAATGCTTAACATGCTAGCAATAATTATCCATTATTAGCAATAATATAATTGTTTTATTCATAACATCCATTTGTTCAAAAGTGGAGGCCAAAGGCCAAAATGGTAATTGAAGAAGCATAAAGAGGAGACTCGCGACCAGTGAGAGCTGTTATGACCTTTTGTCTTTCTTGTTGAAATTATATTAATCTGCGCAATAGAGGGCATGAAGTCTTGTGCATTTGCAACCTAGTCCCTTCATTCTCCTTTTTGAGGCTTGGTTTTGAAAATCCATCCCTTTCCCAATACTTTTAGCTTAAAAAGATTGGCACGATTGATACTGATAGCGAGTATGCTCTTTTTCCAACAGTCTTTTCGCAATGAGGGTCAATAGTTTTCTGTCCTTAATTTCAAATTGAAAAAAGAAAAAAGTTTCAGCTTCAGCACTGAAGCAGCTTTACTGTGTGGATTTTGGAAAAGAAAAAATGGGGTTGAAGATAGGAAGCAGGTCAGGAGCGTACAAGGCTGCTGGTGCAACCGGTGTTTCCAGTAGATGGGTCTCTGTGCTTTGCATTGCCAGCTTCTGCTTAGGTGTTTTTGTTGTCAACAGGTACATTCTTCCTTAACCGTAATCATCTTTGCTCGAAAGCATTTCCCATCTGTTTTTCCTTAATTAGTTACAAACTTTGCTTAACGGATCTTGGAGACTTGTTGTCGTTGCAAAATGCGGTTTTTTTAGTATAATGTGATCAAGTTTAGATTTTTAGATTCAAGACCCTTTCAAACCACTAATAGAGTTGAATGTCAGGGTTTTTACCTTCTGTTCAACTTTTGGTTTTTGTATTTTCGGTTGCGGCTTTTGCCTCAGAATTCAATGAGTTGATGACGGATGAATAATTACAGCATTAACACAAGAATGGTGCTTTTCAATAATGCGTTATTATCTTTGCCCATGTTGTAATAAATTGTCAGCAATTCGTTTAGACAATGAGGTTGAAAATTGAATAGACAAGTTGGTTCTTTGTTTCTACGTGGACCCTCTGTTTATTTAAATGATGTACAAAATGGATTAGGATATAAAGGTTGGTCAATGGAGCTTCTAATTCTTCACTATCTTTACCACCTTCGCCTGTTTTCCTTGGAGAAATGAATTACTCTATATTCTTTTCCGAAAAGATAAAGCTACTAAAAAGTTCAGAATTTTACTGCGACTTTTGGCTTTGGAGACACTGGCGAACTGTTTAGCTTTGACTAACTTGGTTGAAGCCATTGGGATCTTCTGAAATCCTTCAAGTCATAATAAGCTCGCACATTCAGTATGTTTTGATAGTTCAATTAGGATAATGTGGTATGTTAGTGGCTCATTTGGTGCTGTGGCAGGTAGTATTTTCCCAAAATCTAAAAGAAAATATAACTGAATAACCAAATTAAAGTAGTTGGATTTTATGTGATCTGAATTTCTATGTTAGTTGTCTTGCAACATCTTATATAACTTGACAACCTGTTGCATTATTTTTTTCATAGGTTAGTGACAGTGCCTGGTCCTGTTAGAACTGTGGAGGATGCTATATCAGGGGACCATAAGTCACAGGAACTTCGTCCTCTTCTTAAGTGCGAGCAGAAGGCAAGTCAGTAGGAAGGTGACATTCTAAGTTCTCATGGATTAACAAGACAAGTAGATAAATTGATTTTCTGGTGTTGTTGATGTTGATGCAGGATACTTCTCTAGTCGCAGGAGATATCCTCTCCCAAGTTTCAAAAACACATGATGTCATCATGTAACTTTCTGTGCCCTCCTTCAGTTCATAGATCCCAAACTAGTGATTATACAACAGAATTAAGTTTTGATTCTCGTCTTTAATTCTGCTTAATAATCCAATAGCATTGTGGTGCCACAAAAATTTTAGGGCATTGGACAAAACCATATCTTCTCTGGAAATGAAGCTCGCTGCTGCCAGATCTGCTAAAGCAGAAAATGAAGAAAGATCTACTGCTGGCAGGACACCAGTAATTGAACCTTTGAATAGCCGCCCTAAGGTTTTCTTTGTTATGGGAATCATCACTGCTTTCAGCAGCCGAAAGCGCAGGGATTCAATTAGGGAAACTTGGATGCCTCAAGGTTTGATCACTAACCTTGTATGAAAATTTTCATACGCTACTAAATGTTGTTGGTTAACATTGTTTTGATTAACTATATAGGGGAGGATCTAGGAAAGTTGGAAAAGGAAAAGGGCATCATTATACGGTTTGTGATAGGGCACAGGTAAATTAACATCGGGGATAGAATTGTTCTTAGAAATGAAATTTGTCATGCAGTCACCATTTTCTTTTCATATTAATAATGGCCTGAGATGATACCTAGTGCAACCCCTGGTGGAGTCTTGGATCGTGCTATAGATGCTGAGGATGCACAACATAATGATTTCTTACGACTGGTAAGTTTGCTGCTTTAAGTGCATGTCATTTAAAAGCTCTTATCTTATTCGATCTCATGCTTTCATTTTTGTCTAATAGCAATTTAACCTGAACTCTGTTTTAGTTTCGCTGAGTTCCTCTTCTACCGCATTCCAGAAGAAGTTAATAGCAAAACGTTTCAATTGTATATGCATGTAGCATTGACAATCTTTCGCCTTCCTGATAAAAAAACATATGGCATTAAGAATCTACATTTATACATGCTGTTAATTCTTTTAACAGTTCATGCATTTATGAATAAATATATACTTGTATGAGTATGTTTATAATTATACATGTAGAAATAGAGATCCTTTTGGCATGTATTTAAAGTTTAGTACAGTGCTCCTTTATTCTTTATCTTCTTTCCTCCTGTTTCCATTTCCATATTGCATGATCTTTACTTGCAGCATGTCTTGTTATTTTCAAGTCCATTATCTACGATATGCCTTGATAGTTCTCTCAACATGAGGGAGAGAAAAGAAGTCTTGTCATAACTCGTTAAAGCTTTGGTTGGATTTTGTTGACTGAGCACTTGATTGTTTTACTACTTGATATAACATCTTGCCTTGCAGAATCACGTGGAAGGATATCATGAGCTGTCCTCTAAGACTCAAATATACTTTTCAACTATAGCGGCAAAGTGGGATGCTGACTTCTTTATTAAAGTTGATGATGATGTACATGTCAATCTGGGTTAGCACAGACTTATTTCAATTTTTCATCTGAGCAATCTTAGGTCCACATTAATTAGAAGATTACAACAACTATGCCTCAAAATCCTAGCTAGTTTGGTTGGCTATCTGAATTTTTACTATCCATGTTGCTCGAGTGAACATGTCAAATCCAACATTTAAAAACTTGGGTTCTCTAGAAATAAAGGTTCTCAACATTTTATACTAGCCTGTAAGTCTCTCACAAGATTAGTGGACTCCTCATGAACATTGCTTCAAATATGACTAAAACTTAATTCCAATTAATTGGTGACACCTGTGTCGCTTGCCTCACAGTACCGATCCCAAGCCTGGGTGAGGGAGGACGGTTGCGGTAGGTTTATACCCAGTGTAAAGCTAAAAAGTCAGTTGATGATGCATCCTCACAACACTAAGTAGGGAGTGCTTAATACTAATTGCATATTTTGTCACAGGTGTTGTAGGTTCAATTTTAGACCGTCATCGATCTAAACCTCGTGTGTATATTGGTTGCATGAAATCCGGACCTGTTCTCTCACAGAAGTAAGATTGTAGACCCTAATGAGCTTCTACAATTCTGCTTCTAGGTTCAAATTTCCTAGTGTGACATACTTTTTGTGCAGAGGAGTGAAGTACCATGAACCAGAATACTGGAAATTTGGTGAGGAGGGAAATAAGTATTTTAGGCATGCAACTGGACAAATATATGCAATCTCCAAGGATTTGGCTACCTATGTATCGATCAATGGGTATACCTCTTGCTTCATAAATTTTTTCTCTAGGTTCTGTATGTTGCACATCCATGTGCTTTATTGGTTACGTACTGTTTATTCATAAAGAATTTCTTTTCAGACACATTCTCCATAGGTATGCAAATGAAGATGTTTCTCTTGGCTCTTGGTTTATTGGGCTTGATGTTGAACATATTGATGAACGAAGTTTGTGCTGTGGAACACCCCCAGGTAAGACGCTAGCGTGTATTTACGTGATCACTCTACGTGATGCACTGATTTCTGGTCTTTTCCTTCTGCTAGCAGAGTTGGTGACTGTTGACATAGCTAGCTGGTCTAAAACTCAGACAAGTTCTTCATAATTTACCATAGCCCAGTTGTACTTAGGTATATATATGTTACATATGGAAATTAAACTGAAAGTCCAATGAAGTATTCACAGCAATTTGCACCTTGGCACAAAGCATAGAGGCCACTGAAGATATTGATGCTAACTGCTCTTGCTCTGGTCTAGAGTCCTTAGGTCTTTTTTTGCTGTACGGTGATGCTTCTGCCCTAACTAGACCTCGTAGTCTTCCCTACAAGTTCGGGTTTGAAACTTCTTATCAAAAATTGCTAGCACCAACTTCCGTTTACGGTCAGTGGGAAAGCCAACCCTCCATTTCTAATCCATTGGATGATTATTACTCCTTGCATATATTTCCATCATAAACAATAGTGCTTTTAGAGAGTACCAACATAGTGCTTGGCCTGAATACGAAGCTCAATGTGTAATTCAACCTAATCCTCTCTGCATACTCTCAGGATTTAGTACTTGATTGTGTTATCACTTAGCCTGCATTTCACACATTATTTGGAGGCAACAAGCAGACTCTTCGTTAGTTAGGCTTCCACAGGATGATCTTATCTGGTTTGGTCTTATGATATATGAATTTGAACTATTGCTCAAGAATAGTTTAGGCCATTCTTTGTGCAACTCCCCCTTCCTAAGTTTACACACCAGTGCTACTGATAGTGCATTATTACATTCATTTTCCTGACTGGATTATTTGTCCTCTTAACTGAAAGACTGCGAGTGGAAGGCCCAAGCAGGGAACAATTGTGCTGCATCATTCGATTGGAGCTGTAGCGGAATTTGTAAGTCAGTAGAAAGGATGGAAGAGGTTCATCAGCGATGTGGAGAGGGCAATGGAGCAATATGGCATACCAGTTTCTGAGAAATATGATTATTGCTTAATTCTTTTCTTCCTTACTCCAATTGTAATGTAAATTTTGTGAATGCAGTAGGTAGCAACACGAAGCATGTGGTGAGTACACATGAATTGGCCCAATTTTTTGTTTATCAAAGCTATGTGACTAGAAATCTGTAATGTTCACTAACTTAATCATGCAAATTGGAACTTTTTAGGCAAAAAAGTAGGGGATGGAATTAGTATTCAAGAACCACTGATGTTCATGGAAAATTCCAAAACCGAAGGACCAAATATGTTGTCACTATTAAGGAAAACTAGTTAAGAATATTGAGTTGTCCTAACCATATACCAATTTAAGTACTTGAACTGCAGGAGTTGGACGGAATATGCAAAAAGGAAATGCATGTTCAACGTGGGCTATTTGTTAAACGCAAAATATGACGTTAGTCATGACGACTATGGTTCACAAGGCCGTTTTGATCTATCAAACTGCAGGTTAATTGAAGTCCGCCAACCTTTTTAGCACCGTTAGAATTTAAGTGGTCGTGCATAGCACAAGTAGGTCCCATGATTCTGAAACACCAAAAAATAAGTTAATCTCGGTGAATATTGCTCCCAACGCCATACATGATTAATTCATCAATTTTTAGGCCAAACGGAATTCGTCAACCAAATTTAAAACCATGTGTATAAAGTATAAACGCACAAAAACATGAACATAATTATTAATTCATGTTTCATAACCTTGAATAGTCAAAAAATCATGTTAATCATGGCGAGTATTTCTCACAAGGACGTTTTTGTGGAACCACCAAATTTCAGATCAATAGGAGTTCATCAACTTTTTGAGCACCAGTAGGATCCAAGTGGATGTGCGTAGCACGAGTAGGTTTCATGTGGTCATGCATAGCACGGGTAGGTTTCATGTGGCAGTGTATAGTATTCTTATAGCTCATATATATAAACATACAAAAAATGAACATCATTATTAATTACTATTTTATGACCTCGAAACGCCAAAAAATGATGTTAGACATGATAAATATTGCTCACAAGGCCATATCTGATGGATCCACTAACTTTTATATCAATCAAGAGTATGTCAACCAAATCCAAGAAAACCATTATATATATAAACACATGAGAAAACAGATATAATCATTAATTCATGACCCCAAAAAGCTAAAAATGATATTAGACATGGCGAGTATTGCTCACAGGCCCTTTTTGATTGGACCAATCAAATTGCAGGTCAATTGGAGTCTGTCAATATTTTAAGCACTGGTAAGATCCAAGTGGTCGAGCACAACACGTGTAGGTTCCATGTGTCCGTATATAATATTCTTATAATTCCAAAATACTAAAAAAAAATAACGTTAGCCAGTATAGCTCAGAAGGCCGTATTTGATGGATCCACCAAATTGTAGGCCAATTGAATTCCGTTAACCAAACTTAGAAAAATTATTATGTATATAAACACACGAAAAATGAATATGATCATTTATTCCTTTTTCATGACTTCGAAATACCAAAAAATAATGTTAGTCATAGCGAAGCAATGAGTAGAAGTCATTAGGCTATTTTTGATAGGCTCACTAAATTTCAGGTTAATCAGAGTTTCATTATTTTTTGAGTGCTGGTAGGATCCAAGTGACCGTGTATAGCACCAGCAGGTTCTATGTGACCGTGCATAGTTTCTTATGATCTGAAATGCCAAAAAATAACGTTAATCATGGTGAGTATTGCACATAAGGCCATATCTGGATCCACTATTTTTTAGGCAAATCAGAGCCCGTCAACCAAATTCAAAAATATTATCATGTTTTATAAACACATGAAAAAATTGATATAATCATTAATTCCTATTTCATGACCCTCAAAACGCCAAAGGAGGATGCAAGTCATAGCTAAGCAATGAGTATTAGTCAGTTGACCATTTCCGGTTGAACCACCAAATTTCAGGTCAATCAGAGTTCGTCAATTTTTTGAGCACTGATAGGATCCAAGTGACTGTACATAGTATGAGTAGGGTCCATATGGTCGTGCATAGTATTCTAATGACCCCGAAATGTCAAAAATAATGTTTGTCATGGTAAGTATTGCTCATAAGGTTGTATCCGATGGATCCACCTAATTTTAGATTAGTTCTCCATGACTGTTCATCATTTTTTGGCCATAAAATACCAAAAACGAGAAACAATCATGACGAAGCGATGACTATAGTTCATTAGGTCATTTTTAATGGGCTCAAAATTTTTAAATGATTCGGAGCCAGCAGTCCGAATTCATACAAATGGCGTGGACGATAGCACACGAAAATCTGGGAATCGTTTTGAATTCCTATTTTATGCCCCTAAAATGCTAAAAAATGAGGAACGGTCATGGCGAAGCGGTGACTATTGTTCATTAGGTCATTTTTGATTGGCCCATAAAATTTTAGGAGATTTGGGTCTGGTCACCTGAAATTTATACAGATAGCGTGGACTATAGCACACGAAAATTTGCGAATCGTACTGAAATTCTATTTTATGGTACTAAAATGCCAACAATGAGGAAATATAATGGAGAAACGGTGACTATTGTTCATTAGGTCCTTTTTGACGGGCCTAAAATTTTTTAAGAGATTCGGGGTCGGTCGTCCGAATTCTTATAGACGGAGTAGCACACGAAAATCTAGAAATTAACCTGAATTCCTTTTTTATGGCCCTAAAATGCCAAAAAATGAGTAACGAATTTGGGAAGCAATGACTGTTGTACATTAGGTCGTTCTTGATGGCCCCGCAAAATTTTAGGAAATTCGGGCCGGTCGCCCGAATTCATGCAGTGGCGTGGACTATGGCATACAAAAATTTAGGAATCGTCTTGAATTCCTATTTTATGGACCTGAAATACCAAGAAATGAGGAACGGTCATGATAAAATGATGACTATTGTGCATTAGGTCATTTCTTATGGGAACGCAAAATTTTAGAAGATACGGGGCCGATCGTCCGAATTCATGCAGATGACGTGGACTATAGCATATGAAATTTTGGGAATCATCCTGAATTCCTATTTTATGGCCCTAAAACGCCAAAAAATGAGGAACGGTCACGAGGAGCGGTGACTATTGTTCATTAGGTCGTTTTTGATCGGCTAAAATTTTAGCAGATTTAGGGTCAGTTGCCCAAATTCAAGCAGATGGCGTGGACTATAGCACATGAAAATCTGGGAATCATCTTGAATTCCTCTTTTATGGCCCTAAAACGCCAAAAATGAAGAACGGTCATGGCGAAGCGATGACTATTATTCATAAGGTCATCTTTTATAGGCCTATAAAATTTTAGTAGACTTGGGGCCAGACGTCCAAATTTATCCAGATAGCGTGGACTATATAGCACACGAAATTTGGGAAATCATCCTTAATTCCTGTTTTATGGCCCTAAAACGCAAAAATAATGAGGAACGGTCATAGCGAAGCAATGACTATTGTTCATTAGGTTATCTTTTATGGACCCATAATATTTTAGGAGATTCTGGTCCGGCCGTCCTAATTCATGCAAATGGCGTGAACTATTGTTCATTAGGTCGTGTTTGATGAGCCCGCAAAATTTTAGGAAATTCAAGGTTAGACGCCCAATTCATCTAGATGTCGTGGACTATAGGATACGAAAATCTAGGAATCGTCTTGAATTCCTGTTTTATGGTTGTAAACGCCAAAACTGAGGAACAGACATGGTGAAGCGATGACTGTTGTTCATTATGTTATTTTTTATACGCCCGAAATTTTTTAGGAGATTCTGGACCAGTCGCCCAAATTCATGCCGATGGCGTGGACTATACCACACAAAAATCTAAGAGTAGTCCTGAATTCCTATTTTATGGCCATAAAATATCAAAAAATGAGTAATGGTCATGGTCAACCGATGTCTATTGTTCATTAGGAAATTTTAATAGGCCTTTGAAATTTTAGGAGATTCGGGACCACTCCCCGAATTCATGCATATGGGGTGGATTATTGCACATGAAAATGTCTTAATTCCATTTTTATGACCCTAAAATGACAAAAATGCGAAATGGTCATGGTGAAGTGATGAGTATTGTTCATTAGGTCGTTTTTGTTGGGCCCGTAAAATTTTAGGAGATTCAGGACCGGTCGCCCGAATTCATACAAATTGCGTGGACTATAACACACGAAAATCTAGAAATTATCCTGAAGTCATGCAGATGGCGTGCACTATAGCATATGAAAATATGGGAATCATTCTGAATTCCTATTTTATAGCCCTAAAAAGCCAAAAAATAAGGAGCGGTAATGACGAAGCGATACCTATTATTCATTAGCGGTTTTATGGGCCTGCAAAATTTTAGGAGATTCGAAGCCAGTCGCCCGAATTAATGTTGTTGGCACGGAATAAATACACGAAAATCTGGGAATCGTCCTTAATTAATATATTATGGTCCTAAAACGCATAAAACAAATAAGGAACGGTCATGGAAAAGGGATGACTATTGTTCATTAGATCGTGTTTGATGTGCCCGCAAAATTTTAGGAGATTCGGGGTCGAGCTCCCAAATTCATGCAGATGGCGGGACTATAACACACGAAAATCTGGGAATCGGCTCGAATTCCTGTATTATGGCCATAAGATGATAAAAAAGGAGGAATAATCATGGCGAAGCGATGCCTATTGTTCATTAGGTCATTTTTGATAGGCGCGAAAATTTTTTAGGAGATTTGGAGCCGGTCGCCCGAATTCATGTAGATGACATGAACTATACACACAAAAATCTGGGAATCGTCTTCAATTCATGTTTTATGGCCCTATAACACCAAGAAACAGGGAATGATCATGGCGAAGTTAGATTAGGTCATTGTTTATACGACCGCAAAATTTTAGGAGATTCGGGAGTCGGTCGCCCGAATTCATGCAGATGACATGGACTATAGTATACGAAAATATAGGAATCATCGTGAATTTCCTGTTTTATGGCCCTAAAAAGATAAAAAATGAAAAACGGTCACGGTGAAGCGATGACTAATATTCATTCGGTCGTTTTTGTTAGGCCCGCAAAATTTTAGGAGATTCGGGACCGTTAGCCCGAATTCATATAGATGGCATGGACTATATCACACAAAAATCAGGGAATCATTTCAAATTCCTGTTTTGTAGCCTTAAAATGACAAAAAATAAGAAACAGTCATATTGAAGCTATGACTACTGTTCATTTGGTCATTTTTATTGGGCTCGCAAAATTTTAGGAATTCGGTGCTAGTTGCTCAAATTCATGTAGATGGCGTGGATGACTATAACACACAAAAATCTGGGAATCGTCTTGAATTTCTGTTTACGGCCTTAAAACACCAAAAAGTGAGGAACGGTCATGAAAAAGCGATGACTCTTCTTCTTTAGGTCGTCTTTTATGGGCCCACAAAATTTTAGGAGATTCAGGACTAGCTGCTTGAATTCATGCAGATTGCATGGACTATAGCTTACGAAAATCTGCGAATCATTCTGAAATCCTGTTTTAGGCCCTAAAACGATAAAAAACGAGGAACGGTCATGGAGAACGATGACTTCATCAGATCATTTTTGTTGGGCGCACAAAATTTTTGGAGATTTGGGGCCGGTCACCCGAATTCATGCAGATGGCACGGACTATAGCGCACGAAAATCTGAGAATCACCCGAATTCCTATTTTATAGTCATAAAACGACAAAAATGAGAAACTATCATAGAGAAGCGATGAAAATCTCCATAAGGTCTACGGGCCCGCAAAATTTTTAGAGATTCAGGGTCGGTCGCTCGAATTCATGCAGATGGCGTGGACTATAGCACATGAAAATCTGGAAATCATCCTGTATTCCTATTATATGGCCTTAAAATGTCAAAAAATGAGGAATGATTATGGCGAAGCAATGACTATTATTCATTAGGTCGTATTTGATGAGCCTGCAACATTTAGGAGATTCGGGTTCAAGTGCCCAATTCATCCAGATGTCGTGGACTATAGCATAAAAAAATATGAGAATTCTCCTAAATTCCTTTTTTTTTGTTGCAGTAAACGGCAAAAATGAGAAAGAGTCATGGTGAAGTGATGACTATTATCCATTAGGTTATCTTTTATGGGCCCATAAAATTTTAGGAGACTCGAGGCCGGTCGCCCGAATTCATGTAGATGGCATCAACTATAGCACACGAAAATTTGGGAATCACCATGAATTCCTGTTTTATAGCCCTAAAACGACAAAAAATGTAAAACGATCATGGTGAAGCGATGACTAATGTTCATTAGGTCATTTTTATTGGGCCCAAAAATTTTTAGGAGATTCGGGGCCGGTCGTCTGAATTCATGCAGATGGCATGGAATATAACACACGAATATCTGTGAATCATCCTGAATTCCTGTTTTACGACCCCAAAACACCAAAAAAGGGGAACGGTCGTGGCGAAGTGATGACTATCGTTCATTAGGTTGTATTTTATGGGTCTTCAAAGTTTTAGTAAATTCGGGGCTTTCCACCCGAATTCATACAGATAGCGTGGACTATAACACATGAAAATATAGGAATCGTCTTAAATTCCTGTTTTATGGCCCTAAAACGACATAAAACGAGGAACGATCATGATGAAGAGATGAATATTGTTCATTAGTAGTTTTTTTATGGCCCTGCAAAGTTTTAGGAGATTTAGGGCCGGTCTCCCGAATTCATGCAGATGGCGTGGACTATAGCACACAAAAATCTTGGAATCGTCATGAATCCCTATTTTACGGCTCTAAAACACCAATAGACGAGTAACGGTCATGGTGAAGTGATGACTAATATTCATTTGATTATTTTTTATGGGCCCGCAAAATATTAGAAGATTCAGGGTCCCCCGAAATCATGCATATGGCATGGACTATAGCACACGAAAATCTAGGAATCACCCTGATTTCCTGTTTTATGGCCCTAAAATGACAAAAAATGTGAAACGGTCACGGCGAAGCGATGACTATTATTCATTAGGTCGCTTTTGTTGGGTCCGCAAAATTTTTGGAGTTTCGGGGTCGATCCGCCGAATTCATGCAGATAGCGTGACTATAACACACGAAAATTTGGAAAACGTCATGAATTCGGTTTGTATGGCCCTAAAATATCAAAAAAATAAGGAACTGTCATGCGCGAAGCGATGATTATTATTCATTAGGTTGTTTCTTATAGGCTCGTAAAATTTAAAAAGATTCGGCTCCGGCCATCCAAATTCATGCAGATGGTGTGGACTATAGCACATAATTAT
This sequence comes from Nicotiana obtusifolia, assembly GCA_002018475.1. Taxonomy (NCBI): domain Eukaryota; kingdom Viridiplantae; phylum Streptophyta; class Magnoliopsida; order Solanales; family Solanaceae; genus Nicotiana; species Nicotiana obtusifolia. The sequence continues at coordinate 35,696 of MCJB01013471.1, read as the reverse complement.
ATAAATCGTTCTGAATTTCTATTTTACAGCCCTAAATCAACAAAAGTGAGGAACGGTTATGAAAAAGAGATGACTAATGTTCATTAGATTGTTTTTGATGGGCTCGAAAAATTTTAGGAGATTTTGGGTCGGTCGCCCGACTTTTAGTTCGTTTTTATGGGTCCACAAAATTTTTGGAGATTCAGGGCTGATCGCCGAATTCATGCTGATGTGGCGTGGACTATATTATGCGAAAATCTGAGAATCGTTCTGAATTCTTGTTTTATGGCTCTAATACGCCAAAAACTAAGGAACGATCATGGTTAATCGATGACTATTGTTCATTCGATATTTTTTGATGGGACTGCAAAATTTTAGGAGATTCGGAGCCGGTTGCTTGAATTCATGCAGATGGCGTAGCATACGAAAAATCTAGGAATCGTCTTGAATTTCTGTTTTATGGCCCTAAAACACTAAAAACAAGGAACGATTATGGCTAAGCCATGATTAAAGTTCATTATATCATTTTTGATAGTCCCGCAAAATTTTAAGAGATCCGGGGTCAGTATCTCGAATTTATGCAGATGTCGTGGATTATAACACATGAAAATCTGGAAATCGTCTTGAATTCCTGTTTTATGGCCCTAAAAAGTCAAAAATGAGGAATGTCATGGCAAAGCGATGACTATTATTCATTAGGTCCTTTTTATGGACCTGCAAAATTTTAGAAGATTCGGAGTCGGTCCCCCGTATGAATGATGTGGACTATTTTGAAGTATTTAGCACATCCCAATTTGAAGAATTTTATGGCTCAAATTCACTTTTTCTATGTATTAGTAAATGCTGATTTGAAGAATTTTTTCGACAGACTTTGATTGGCTTGAAATTTGGTGGGTCCATATAAAACGACCTAGTGATCAATACTTATTGCTTCCCCATGACATTTGGGTTCATTTTATGGTGTTTCGTGGTCATAACAATAATTAGTGATTAGATCTATTTTTTCATGTGTATTTGTACGTGCTAATTTTGTAAAAAAAAAATTATGGACTCTGATTAGGGTTTTGCAATACGAATTTATGATTATATTCACTTTTTCATGTGTATTAGTACATGCTGATTTTGTAAAAAAAATTAAAGAAATATGATTGGCCTGAAATTTGGTAGGTCCATAGAAAATGACTTTTTGACCAGTACTCATCGCTTCGCTATAATTTTCGGGTTCATTTTATGGCCTTTCGGTGTCATGCAATACGAATTTATAATTATATCCACTTTTTCGTGTGTAGTAGTATATGTTGATTTTGCTAAAAAAAATAATTACCGGATTCTGATTGGCATAAAATTTTGTAGGTCCATGGCCTAATGACCAATACTCATTAATTCGCCATGACTTTCGGGTTCATTTTATCGTATTTCAGGGTCATGCAACACGTTTATGACTATATCAACTTTTTCGTGTGTATTAGTACATGCTGATTTTGTAAAAAAAAATTATGGATTCTTTGTGGCCTGAAATTTGATAGGTCCATAGGAAACGACCTTGTGACCAATAATCACTGATTCACCATGATTTTGGGGTTTATTTTATGGCATATTTGGGCCATCTAACTCGAATTTAATATCCACTTTTTATATATAGTAGTGCATGCTGATTTTGTAGAATTGTTTGACAGACTACAATTGGCATGAAATTTTGTAGGCCAATAAGAAATGACCTAGTGACCAATACTTACGGTTCGTCATGACTTTCAGATTCATTTTTTTGTTGTTTTAGGATTATACAATACGACTTTGTGATTACATCCACTTTTTAGTGTGTAATATACGTGGTGATTCTGTAGTAAAATTTTATGGGTCTATAGAAAACGGTCAAGTGATCCATACTTATGGCTTTGCGGCACAACTACCATCACTTTTTGGCGTTTCGGGTTCATTTTATGGCGTTCTGAGGTTATGCAATGCGAATTTTTAATTATATCCAGTTTTAGTGTGTATTAATACTTGCAAATTTAGAAGAAATTTCTTAACGGACTTCGATTGGCCTGAAATTTAGAAATGACCCCAAAATGCCAAGAAAGAATGCTAATCATGGCAAAGCAATGCAACACAAGGTTTTTTCCGAAGGATGCAACAAATTTCACGTCAATCGGAGTCCGTTAAATTTTTAAACATTGGTAGGATCGAAATGGTCATGCGTAGTATTCTTATGACCCCGAAATGCCAAAAAAAAAAATATTAGTCTATTGAGTATTACTCATAAAGTCGTATATGATGAATCCACTTAATTTTAGGTCAATTAGAGTCCGTCTATCAAATTCAATGAAATCATCATGTACATAAACACCCGAAAAAAGTGAATATAATCATTAATTCCTATTTTATGTTCCTGAAAAACCAAAAAATGTTATTTGTCAAAACGAGTATTCTTCGTAAGGCTATATCTTATGGATCCAGTTACAACTTACAAGGCAGAGATATGGAAGAAGGAATACCACTACATGGGGCAGAAGTTGGATTAAACGGTGAATGGTGTACTCCTCTATCAGCAAATCAGCATCAGTATGATGCACCGGCCACTTTTTGATTTCGACTTTCAAACTTATAGATATATTTTGACATCAGAGTTAGGTTTGGTCGGAGATGAACTGTGTTTCCTGCACAATTTACTGCTACTATCGTTTTGGCCTTTTTCTTAGTCCCTTTTTTGCTAGATTAGCAATTGATGTCCTCGTATTAACTTTTCTGCACCAAATCTGATTTGGTCAAAGACAAGCCTTTGCGGTCTTTGGTTTCCTTATATGGTCTTAGGCAATCCTCATCTCATAAGCTAGCTTTTGGAGTTGAGTTAGGCCCAAAATCCATTTATTATGGTATCAGAGTCAGGCTCATCCCAATTATTGTTACCGATGTTGAGCCCCCATTTATGTTGTCCACGCTTCAGAGTGCAGGTCTGGGCATGAGGGGGTGTATTGAGTTGTCCCATATCGGTGGGATTTGAGGTCTTTGGTATCCTTATATGGTCTTAGGTAATATATCCTCATCTCATAAGCTAGCTTTTGGGGTTGAGTTAGGCCCAAGATACATTTATCAAAGCCAATGTTAGAGTTGGGGAGATTTACAAGGAAAATCTGTTTGCTACTACTACCATACCACGAATGGAAAACACAAAAAAGGTTAAAATGGAGGAGAATAGTGTGTGCCCTTGTGGTCTTCTGTTTGCATAACTCCATCATGAAGAAATTGTATTTTAGTGGCTAGTACCAATTCTTGGTTAAGAGTCATTTTTGTGATTATTTGACGTTAAAAAGCCTAAGGCTAAAATATTAAATAGAAAAGTTAATCATATACTATGTATGAGGTTAGATTTCTGTGGAGTTCGAATCGAGTGGAAATGCGTCTCGCTTTTGAATTTTGAATTTGACCTGCAGAAATTCGCAATTGATAATCCCACGTTGTTACTTAAGCTGTCAAAGGGAGAATGTAATGTTAATCGTTCCAAAGCTTAAACAAGTCTAGGAAACTAGTTGTAATAGTTTAATGAGTTTGCCAACAACTATCCGCGTTAAGGGTTTGATCCAAATTAAACTGTTTAATCTAGCGTCCTCACCGACAATCAACTGCTCATTTTATCCTACTAGTATTGCTTCACTTTAATTTTCAAATCTTTAAGATTTTTGAAAGCGAAAGGTTTCCCAGATTTTATCTGAGATGGCGAGAATTCTTTAGTAAGGCATGGCTTAAGCCAACTCGGGACGGGAAATTTTTCTACTACTATTACAGCTCGTACAACCTTGAGGAATCGAGACTGCTTGAAAGAAAGAATGATTTTTAGATAGAGTGTTGGTTATGGCTCCATTTGTATAGGAATGAGTTTATGCTTGACCCGAGTAGGCGGGTCGAGGTCCTACGAGGTACCCACTACTCGGAGTACCCTTCCAAAAGGAAAAAAAATGTGTCTATCAGGTTCGGTTCTTCTTAATTGGGTTGGGCGAGTTCGACCAGATATGCTATGCTTACTCACAAGACTACCCCTCTTTCCGAAAGCTTCACGGGGACTACTTTAGGACGACGGACGACCGCCCGTAGAGGGGGTCATCGTTCATATTCAAGTTGAAAAAATTCTTCTTTTTCTTCGTATTGTGGAAACGGAGGGAAGGCAAAGGTCCGTAGGAGGACAACTGCGACTATCTCCACTATAAAAAGAAAAAAAAAACAATATTTTCAGTATATTTATACGAAAAAGTCTTAATTATTATATTAGCATAAATAGTAAACAGCTCGTTAGCGCTTACTAATAAGATAGTCAAGCGCTAAAATACCAGGTGTTGGTTCTTCCATGAAATGGCATCAAATTATGTGTAAAACGTGAAACTTTTGTGATAACATTATTTTCATGCTATTATCAGAAGAACCCCACCAACCTACCCCATTAAGAGAGAACAAAATAAAAATAAAAATGAAATCCACTGAGTTGACATCACTGTGTATTGTTAGGGATCATTAGGGATAAGGTATATAATTTCAAGAAAAAAATATGTGGTTTAATTCTTATTCTGATATAAGTAATCTAGAGCTTATTCATACTGTAATTGTAGTATTATTTTTATACCTTATTCAATATAGGATAACGGCGTGAGAATTATTAATCTCATGATTACCTTTCTCCAAAAATTTTCTCCTAAATTTTTTTATAAAATCAAAATTAAAATCATATTATGAAAGTTTATCCGAGTTGTCTTGTGTTGAACACATATTTTATAAGATACTTCATAAATTCAATTTTTTTTATCTAATGAAACAAACCAAAGATATACCAATAAATATGTATTAACTAAATAACTTCGTCCTTATTAATTCCATATAATTCACATTACAATCGCAGCATAACTTGTTCACAAACCAATGGCTCCCTTATATGTTATTGAGTGATAATAAATTCAATAAACCATGCTAGACAAGAGTGGGTTGTTCAAGTGGTGAGCACCCTCGACTTCCAACCAATAGGTTGTAAGTTTAAATCACCGCAAGAGTAAAGTGAGAAGCTCTTGGAGGGAGAAAAAAAGAAAATCATACCAAAACTTTTTCTAAATCTTATGTTTGCAGCACATGAAGCATAAGAAGAGTACACAAGTAACATTCAACTTTTAGTCGTACAACATTGATGTAATGTTAGTTGGTCAAAACACATAAAGAGATAGAGAGCCAAAGTCAAATGGTTTGAACGAGAAAGATAAAAACGCGGCGATACTACTCCAAAGTTGGAGTAGTATTTAACCAACCCTTTTTTCATTCAAAAGCCAAACAGCATCTTTTCCTAACACCTCTCTCTCTCTTTAAAGAACCCCATTAACCAACCAAACCAAAATAAATAACCAGCACTAATATCCCTTCTTTTGTGTCAATTAAAAACCAATATTCGCATCTTTTGTTTTCTCTTTCTAACTAAAACCTCAGGTTATAAAAGTTCCACAACCACCAGAAACAATTACAGCCTACTAGTAGTATATTATTTAGCTGGATTTTGGTGTGGTTCTCTTGTGAGGAGTAAAAGAGAAGGGCGTGAAATGAAAGAGGGCCTACCAGCAATCGAGTAACACGTTTCTCTACCGCTAATATCTCACATCCTTATCCTCTTTCTGACTATCCCCATTTTCCCCCATACCCCCTTTTGTCTCCTTTCTTTCTCTATCTAAATCTATTCCTTTCATCTATCTAGCTTATTATCTTTTCTTTTTCCATCCATTTAGTATAGTTCTTCTTCTCTTTCTTTTTTCCCCCTTTTGCGAGTTGCTATCTTTATCTATCCTTAGGGTTGGTTTTCTCTATCCTTATCTTTTCTTTTTTTTGAAACCCTCGACTCATCGCCGTGCTCAAAGGTTGTATCTTTTTAACGATTGAATCGGGGGTTGTATCTTTTTTTTTTTGTTTGCTTTTTGTTGCTTGTTATTATGGCTTTGTTGGCGGCTTTGCTTGAGATTTTAGAAAGACCTAGTTTTGGGGAGGTATTATTAGAGCTGGTGATGTTTATGGGTCCCATCTGGATTGCTGTTGTTGTTGGTGTATTGGTGGGATGGGCATGGAAGCCCAAGTGGGCTAAGCTTGGCCCTGATTCCTTTGATTCAACAGATGTTTCTGCCTCTTCTTCTTCTTCTTCTTCTTCCGGTATGCTCCTCCAGAACTTGTCATCTGGGTTTGCTTCCCTCAATACTCTCAAATTGCAACTTCCCACCTGCAACATTCCTTGGATCAAGGAAACTCAGTCCCCGCCCTCCGTTTCATCTTCGAGCTTCAGGTTTGTTGGAAAGTCTCTTGTCTTTTTGTTTTGTTTCATCTTGCATAAGATAAAATTTCATTTAATTGAATGTGCTGTTATCAGTTCATCCGAGCTGGAAGGCGAGAAATCAGTAGTAACAGAGGCAGACCTTCTTTACTTAGACGGGTTGGTTGAAGAATCAGATGGAGGACCCGCTTGGATTCAGATGATGGACCGTTCTACCTCAAACATGTCCTATCAAGCTTGGCGTAGAGATCCTGAGGTACATTTCTCTTCCCCCTGGCCTTGTATGTTATGTGCCTTTACTTTAACTATGTTGCACTTAATTGGCTAATTGGATTGCATTTATAATGTCCTGATGATAGACTGGACCCCCGCAATATCGTAGCAGAACTATATATGAGGATGCCACTCCAGAAATGGTGAGGGATTTCTTCTGGGATGATGAATTTCGGTTGAAGTGGGATGACATGCTTATACATGCTGAAACTTTGGAAGAGTGTCCTAAAACTGGAACCATGATGGTTCAGTGGGTGCGTAAGGTATGAGGGTCTACTCTTTCTTGACTTGTGCATACCTTTGAAATCGCCTAATCGAACTATGGCTTACATAAATTCATTTTTGGTCCAGTTTCCCTTCTTTTGCAGTGATAGGGAATACATTATAGGCCGTCGAATTTGGGAGTCAGGGCGAACTTACTATTGCGTCACAAAGGTAAGAGAATGAGAGCTTTGTCATATATGCACAAGTAATATATGCCAATTGCAGATAGAATGCTTTACGACTTGGCATGCCATTTTTTACCTAAATTTAAAATCCTTTATATGAGTGGAAGCCAAATAGTCAATACGCGAATCGAATTCAAGGGTGTCCCTAAGTAAGACGTTTTTAGGCATGGTATACTATTTGGGAACCTAAACCTGATAAGCAAATATAAATTTTCATTATGAGTAGAGCTCATAGAAGCAGAGTTAGTTGTATTCAAACTACCTTTAAGAGGTCCACTACGTTTAAATGTGGCACATGGTATACTAGTTGTGAACTGAACGTAGATAAGCAAAAATATGTTTTCTGTTCTATATGAAGAATACGGAGAAATCGGAGTAAGAGTACACAAGTCAAATTAAAGAGGGTGTAGTAACCTCTCTTCATACCCCTTTCTCTCCTGCTTTTGGCACCTTTTTTAAAGATATCCCAGTTTTGGTATGGAATATACTGTGCTTGTGTTATTCTTAACTCACTGATGGCCAGACTGACCTCCGCTCTAAGATAACCATCTTCAGAGTCCAACCTTCTTTTAGATACTTACCATTAGTTGACTGGTATTGGAGATTACTTTCTGTCTGATTTGCATTTAAATAGCGACGATACTTCTAAATTAACTCCTGAAGAAGAATATTTACCTGTACCTAGGGCTTTGGTCTAGTAAGAGCACATTATGTGATGTGTGGGTTAGGCGCACATCTAGGGTTCAAACCCCGCCACAGATGAAAGCCTGATATTTAAGTGGATAAGGGGTGTGTGTTTTTTTTTTTTTTTTTGGGGGGGGGGGGTCATTACCCACCGAGTTTAGGACCATGTGCCGCTGGCTTTCGGGGATTTCACAGTTATGAAAAGGAAGAAGAATATTGACCTGTTGGAAAGGGGAAGACATAACAGTAAATTGCAGGTACCCTAGTGGGAGCACCCACCACAGTTTTTCATTGTCAGTGTGGACGTATGAGTAGTATTACTTCAGGAGAACAGAACATTGAAAATTAAGTACTGTTTTGACCTGATATCGGTTGACAGTGCCCTCACTCACATTCATATTCTCCATTGTACATCATCTTGTTGAAATATTTAATAGTCATTGTTTAAGATCTTCATAAAGTGAGTTTCTCTATGTCTCAGGGTGTACCATGCTCCTCTGTGCCCCGTCGCAACAAACCAAGACGTGTTGATCTCTATTATTCAAGCTGGTGCATTCGTGCAGGTAATTAAAAGTAATATTGCTAGCTTGATTGCTCAACTTCCTGTAAAATAGTGTAAGTTAGTGAAGCAATTATGATGATTAACCATCAAATTCAGTTGCCCCGGGGGGTCACGATAGGAAGTATTAAAATTGAAATTTGAAATGTTTCACTTTAACATCTGAGAAGTGTTACTTTAATGACTAATGCCCCCTCAAATTGTTCTTTTTCCCATGAACAGCTGAATCCAAGAGAGATGGTCGGATGACTGCATGTGAAGTGTTACTCTTTCATTATGAAGACATGGGTATACCTTGGGAAATTGCAAAACTCGGGGTTAGACAAGGTATGTGGGGAGCTGTGAGGAAGATTGACCCTGGCTTACGTGCATACCAGAAACAGAGAGCATCCGAAGTCCCAATTTCAAGAAGTGCATTCCTGGCGCAGGTCAACACCAAAGTTGACATTGATAACCTCAGATCACTGGGGAGCAGAACCAATCTGTCTGAGATTGAGCCTGAGGATTCATACGAGAAGCCTGCGCGAAGGAACATACCGAGGTTCCTAGTTATTGGTGGGGCAGTTGCCCTTGCTTGTAGTCTTGATCGTGGACTTCTGACAAAAGCGGTTATATTTGGAGTTGCTAGAAGGTTTGCAGGGATTGGGAAAAGGTTGTGAAACTGCTCTAGTATGTCAAAGGCATTTATATACATCATCTGACCCATAGGAGAACATACTTTGCCAGCAAGGCAGCCACTGTGAAGAGCTATGCGAGCTATATCCTCCTCCACCGCGAAGAGCATGGAGAGTTATATTCTGTTGTTTTCTGTCGAGCTGCAATGCAGCCACTGTTCAGGAGAATCCAGATAATATACATGTATTCTTTGAAAATTCTGGTTATCACTGAATATCTCATGCTGCAAATAAAAAGCAGAGCTGATTCTTTTGATGGACCTTTTGTCGTTGTCTTATATTTTAATTAAATTATTCTTGCGTTTCTTCTTCGGTGGATCGCAGATATTTCCTGACTTAAGGACTGGGAAAATTGTTTCAGATATATGGTGAGAAGAGGCTTAGAATTGGCATGGCCTTTGCATTGTGCTAGCTCACCTTCTATAATAGTCCCCCATCTGATACCGTTTGCATAAGACCGTGTAACAAGTGCCTACAACATACTCATGTGCTTGTAGCTTCTTCCCAAAAATACTTTTTTGAAATTTTTTTTTAAGAAAATACGTTTCGAAACACTTTTAGAAAGCTTGACCAAATATTAATTGTTGTGCAGAAGTGCTTTTCAAGTTAATTAGTCAAACATAAACTGATTCTCACTAAAAATATTTTTGAAAAAAATACTTGATTCTCACTAAAAATACTTTTGAAAAAAATACTTTTCAAAATAAATTGATTTTTAAAATTCGGCCAAACAGGTTATAAGATTCATAATTGCTTCCCAAAGTTTCCTTACTTCTTGTGGATTGTGTGGGGGAAAGAGACTAATGCTGATAGATAAACTCCAACTTACATCCTAATCTTTTCCGTCAACAATCATGACCAAACTTGTCCTTTTTTCTGATTTTTCTTATGAACACCCAAAATTAGCGCAAGGCATGGGTTTAAGGAGATCTCAAATTCTGACTTGACTCCAATTGAACTTTGGGGTTAAAAATGAAAAAGCAATAAAGCATGTATTACACGGGTTAAGGTACATTTCACGTTTATAATACGCATAAATCGTTTTGTTTGACAGCAAAAGATACTGTCTCCCATCAATTTTAGTTGACTTGTTTCTTACACATTAATCAATCCCAAATTCTAATAATCTCCTCATTATGCAGTAAACATTTCCCTCATTCAACGAATATAAAATAATATTGTCTTATACTATTTGGCACATGATGTAACGATTGAACTAACATCTCATTAATCTATACACCGTTTAACTCAAAAATAGATTTTTGGGTCAAAATCAATATCAAGAAGAAATCGGATACTGATAACTAAAATTACTTCACTTTCTTGGTAATTTAAAGTATAAAACAAATAATGAAAGTAATTGACGAGAAGAGAAAACTTAAAGCAGATTGATAATCTCTCTTACAATTGCGGTTGAAACCTTTCGAATAAAGTAAAAGAATAATTGCATATATTGATCAAAAATCAGATACCATTACAAATAAGGGGTAGACCCTTATATAAAATTACATTATTATAACAATTTCCTTACTTAATTCGGACTTGTTAATGACATTAATTGTCTTGATTACTCGTTACCATATATAATTGTAACGGAAGCATTAATGACTAAAGGTCTCCCGTAACTACGACTAATGTTGATTTCCCTTCCTTATTTATAACAGATTCGGGTATCTTTATCGTCTTTATCCATTCTGTTCCTATTTCTTCTTTTCCAGCTGTCAGGACTGATTTTTTTTCTGTGAAAACACGGGGGTGTTTCCCTCATACCTTCTTGAATTCTTTAATTCACTTGATTGAAAATACCATATGTCACCTTGATGGTAATCCACGTGTCAACCCTTTTTTCCACCAATACATGCACAATTTAAACTACTTGTACTATTTCAAACTTTCTTTAGAAAATTCAGAACGAACTATATGAAATATCAAATTCTAATGGGACGCGCGACATGAGTAATTAGAATCTAGGAGAATAGAAAATGGATAAAATGAAAAGATAGGAGTAGAAGGCACGCAACAGCTAAAAAAGAACGACTATTTGATCGTCTCGTACAGAGTAAAAGATCACAGAAAGTAATTAAATTAGATCAACATTGACATACCACATAATATATACACCTACCCTCTTCCTATCGTAGCCAGCCTTACCTGTATTTCTGCAAGAGGTTGTTTTCATGACTTCCTCTAGTTAATAATACTGTTTAAAAGAAAAAGTATCGACAAGTATCTTCAAAGCACAAGATTCACAAGAATTACGGATAAAGAGAAGAGGGAGCATTTTCATGATGAATTCACGAGCAAAGCCAACAGATGCTGCTGAAACCTTGGCGTTGGTAGGTAAGGCAGGGCTTTTTGATTTGTTTTGTATTTGGTTGAGCAGCCTTGGATATTTGTGTTGGCGGAGAACAAATGTGCTCCTCTTCTTCTTGTGGGAAGACATGAGCAGCAGCACAGGGCATAGCAGCCCCGACTTTTTGCCCCAAGAATTCAGCACAAACAGCATCAAATGAACTGAACAATGAATTCATGATTCCTGGCCTGTCACTACTGAGGATTGATAGTAACAGCTCGAATAGATGGTTACAAAAGGAGATAAGAGTAGAGAGCTATAGATATATAGAGGAAGCCAAGGAAGGAAAGCTGGATAGTGTTGGGCGCTTGTGGATGCCGAGGTTGGCTAAGAAAAGCTTATAGTAGGACAAAAATTGTGTCACCTGGTTGTCTGTCCCTACAGGCACGAATCACATGATCGGAGGAGGGAACTTCATATATTACATGAATAATGGCTTATTGGATTGGAAATGAAGAGCGTGATACTAATATGAATATTGACCGCTGTGTTACAGCTGAGCAGTTTTGGGTCCCATTTCTAGCTTGTTAGAAAAGATAGCCATTATCGAGCTTCATATCTATCTATAGCAGTAAAGCCGCCAACCACCGTATTCAGTGGCGGATCCAAGATTTTAAGGTCGTGAGTGTTCACTCTCTGGCCATATAAAAAAATTAGTTCATGCAAGAATCGATCCCTAACCATTTCATATTTGTGCACTCTATTCTCACCTCTTAACCAAAGCACCCAAAAGACTTTTTGTTTAATAGATGCTTGCTAGTTCTTTATATCAGTATTCCCTGTATTTTCTATATAATTATACAGAGTTTGCGTCGGGATTAATGGGTGCTTCAGCATCCGACACGGTCAACGTAGATCCCTCCCTGACCGCATTATACAGCTATTTTATGTTTGGCATTGTGCAATTTTTAAGATGGCAAAACCCAAAACAATAAAATTTAAATTCTTTTTTTTTCAATAAATAAGATGTAGGAGTTGGGATATAAAAGGGGAATAATTTTGCGAGTGCATGATTCGACGGGGAGTTAAGCTTTACAGGAAAAATTAGTCTCGACAAATCAAGCAAGCCAAGGACCTGATAGAAGTACATGATCATGTCAGCTAGTTTATGTGAATAAAATAAGCTTTTATAACCTTATTCACATCCTAGAAGCGCATAATATCATCTACTACAGGTGTAGTAATTTGTGAGAGATTTCTTCATTTTGCGGAGTTACACAGCCGCTGAACGAAACTGGAATACCCAAAAAGGGAACATCTGTAATAATGGCGTTTAACTGTAAGGGGTCGTCTGGTACGAATACAAGCAATGCAAGAATTAGTAATGTATGAATTAGTAATACAGGAATTATAGTATTGAAATTATTTTTTATTAAGTGTTTAGTTCATTGTAATAAAAATTAGCTATACAATGTATAATCTAAGCTCGTGTTTGATTTAAAACTGTACAAAATCTTCTTTACAATTATACTATTGAATATTCTTTCTTCTGTATATATAGAAATTTAGGAAAAAGGTTTGAAGGACGATATAGTAATTTTAGGGTCTTATCTAGGCATAATTAATGTATGGATTAGTAATCCCTTGGTTTACTTAGTATTAGCTAAGCCTCCTATGAAGTATAAGTAATCCATATATTAGGTATGCCTAAATTGAATTGAACAACCAAACATTATATTTGTCATGGGCGGCTTTCCAGCCGTGCCCCATGACCCCTTGGACGCGCCCCGTGGCGTCCTGGCAAGCCTCCTAAAGCCTAGCGCCACGGTCGGCCCCGTGGTCTTGGCCGCTCCAAGTGACAAGCGCGCAAGCGCCTCTGTCGCCCCACTGACAGCCAGCGCCAATGCCAACCACAGGCAGACACCCATAGCGCCGCGCGCGCAGACAACGCCGCGCGCGGACCCTGAGCCAAAAGGATAATGTTGCTGCTGACGGACTTGTTTCTACTTTGTAGAAGACTAAGTCCTTTTTCTTTGTAAATATAGATAGGTTTACTTTATTTACTTTCAGTATGATTTTACAGCTTTCTTAGATCTACTCGTGTAACTTTGGTTTATTTATTTTAAGCATTATTAGGGGGGTATAAGCATTCAAACATTCAAGCAAGCAAGCAATTCTCTGTACTGGTGTCTCACCCCCTCGACACCGCATAGTTTTTGTAATAGACTTTCATTTATTCAAGCAAGCTATTTTTCTCACTTTTCTGCTCAAGTTCTCAAATTCTCTCGTTACTCATAAATTGGTTTTCCCGCACGGCACTGACAATCTAGTCTAGCGTGCGGAGGGGACCTCGGTTGGCGGACGGTAATCGCATTGACAGCGATTGCTTAGCCTTACGCTACCCTTCCAAAGAATCTCCGGAAGGCGTCGCGTAACAGTAAATATACGGACGTTAACGGTCATATGGTTGGTAATGTGTTATATATACCTTGAAATCCTGTTGGTGGTGCAACAGCAGCATAATCTTCTTTTATGGATTCCCAAAATGTAGCTGCAATGCAAGTTCAAATCATGAATTGATTCACAGATGATAGGACTAACTTATCAGATAGCTGAGATCATATTGAACATAAAGATCAAAGTCTTTTTTGTCATACTAAAGCCAATAGAGAACTTAAATAGTAAATGAAGTATTTTCTACTAGTATGTGATACAGTTCATTTTAAGAGATTATATTGACCATGTTTTGTTAGGATAAACAGCTACAGTAATTTACATAATCTGGAAGTCTGAACTTTAAAATGATACAGAAGTGTTTCTAAAAGTTGAGATCAAGTTAACAACGAGCAGCGACTGAGATAAGATTTGAACTTTATGGGATCTAAACTCTACGATAATGACATTAGGCATTAGTACTGGTTCTGAATTTAATTTCCAAACATAATTAGTAGATTTTTTAATACAAATCCAGGATTTAGACTAAAGTTACTAGGTTCGACCGAACCCCGTACGTACATAATCCTCTTGCTTCTCCCCTAACTACTAGTTTTGACATAAATTTTTCAAGTTTTCTTAACAGAATTTTACATATTTACAAATTATTCGGAAAGTACTATAAGCCAACAAAGTTAATCATTCAAATATTGTAGTAAAAAATTGTTTAATTCCTCAAAATAATAACTTTTTTTGGTTTCCCACCCGGAGTTCGGTTCCCGCATTGGAGCCCGACTATATCCGGATTCGCGCTGTCTAGGACCCCATTCGAGGAAAGCGCTCCATAGCCAGGACTCGAACCCGAAACCTCTTGTAAGAAAATAGCAGTCTCATTCACTGCACCACATCCTTTGGTGGTCTTCAAAATAATAACAGTGTCATGTAAATGGGATTATGTACCTTTATCTTCACTCTCAAAATAGGTGTGATGATCATCGTACTTTCCAAACACAAAATCTTCCTGCAACAACCGAAAATACCAATTCTTTATGACATGCCTATATGCAAATTCATAGAACAATTATGACCATTTCACATGTTCGAGCCGTGAAAACAGCTACTAATGGTTGAATTAGTGTAGGTTATTTACATGGGGTGCGGCCCTTCTCAAACGCTTTGTGCATCCGGCTGCCTTGTAACTATAAATACATAAATAAAAGAGGAATAGAGAAACATTACCATTTCAATGCCATTAGTTCTCCATCGATCAACAGGATCTTCATTAATGTCTGGTTCTATCTCCGTCAACCCTGCATACAATCTTGTTGATGACCTCATTCCACTACATTTTGTACCAATTTTCAAAGAAAGAGAACATTGGTTTCCACGAAAAAGAACATTATATTTTAGTTGAGATTCTCCAGTTTTTGTTGACAGTACTGGATTGGGAACTGGAACAGTGGAGAGTAGTGAAATTGTTACTGAATCCGCCATTTTTATTGAGCCAATATTTTTGTTTCCTGCTTATTGTTTAGTCTGCTGGCATCTCTATGTTTTGTAGTTTATCCATATTTTGAATGGTAAAGGCGTGGATAAGGCTATATAGTATGGTGGCTTACATTTTTTTTGGCTATTATGTTCTTATTGTTTACCTTCTTATTTATTCCATCCGCTCGATTTTAATTGTCTTGTTTCTGTTTTACAAGTCCTTTAAAAAATTAATAAGAGAATAATTTGATTATTATACCCTTATTTAATACTTTTACGCTATGTAGTCAACGTTTTTACTTGCAAGAGCATTTAATACTAAAGGCAAAATGAAGAAAATAATAATTAATTTATAACTATTTTAGACCAGATATATTTAGTAACCACGGCAACTAATATGACACGAAGGGGGTGTGGTCTACATTTTCACTTTCCTTATACAATCAATTTACAGTACTTCCTCCGGTTTACAATAAGTGACATTTTACTTTTTTATTTTGGTCCAAAATAAGCGTCCATCTACATAACCAAGAAGGAATTGATTTTTTTTTTAAAAAAATTTACCCTTATTTTCATATTCCAATTGTGAGCATGTGATTTTTTTCATACCCGAAATACTCCTATAAATCAATAAAATAGTTTTAATTAGTTATTAGATCTTTTAGGAATTTTATTAGATTTTAATTACTTATATTTTCTTGTTTGTTTAATTTTTTAAGTAATTAATTCATGAAAATACTCAAAAATATCATGCATTGCATTTAGGATTTATTTTACATTTTTTGATTGAATTAGTAGTTTTTTACAAAATTGAAAAATCATAAAAATAGTTCATTTTACACTTGTCTTAATTTTTAATCTTTAATTCTTAGAATCAAGCGTTATTATAATTTTTATAAATAGTTATTTAGCTTAATTTTACATTGAGGTAAATTAGGATTTTTAATTACTAAGTCTTTAGTTTTTAAAATTAAAAAGAGAAATTAAAAACAAAAGAAATTAAGAAAATGAATAAGGAGAAAGAAACTCAGACTGGGCCATTGTTTTAAAATTGACATAAGCCCAATTGAAAGTTTCTGGACCGGCCCAAATCCTTTCCTCTTTCTTTAAATCAAAACGACCCCGTTTCAGCTAATCGACTCATCTGAGCCATTGATCTTAACATATCCAACGGCTTAGAACTAATGTCCCCTTACTATAAAAGTGTCGGAACCAGCCCTACCCCCTCATTTCCATCGTTCTAAACGACCCCCTCTCTTCTAATCTGAAACCCTAGCCGCCCTAATTCCCAAGCAGCCATGCTACCCCCCTTCAAACTCGCCCCAAAATCGTCCACAACCACACACAAACACAATCGTTCCCTTCTCACCCCAAAACTATACCCATTTCAACCAAAAAAACCCCTAAAACCGCTTCGATTTCAAGTCAAAATCGGACCCCTAAAAGTCTAAAAATCAAAGATGTTGAAGCCGATTTAAAACTAAAACGGACTTTAAACGTGTGTTCTTAACAACAATACACGGTTTAAGGTCGATTTTAGTTTAAAAATCAGATTTTTAAAAGATGTTGGCCCGAGGTTGCTTTTTACCTTTTCTTTTATTTTTTGTTTTTCGATTAATTATTGTTAAATATCTTCACCTTCTACTCCTTTCTTTAGTTGTCCAGCATCTGATTTTTTTTTTTTTTAGGGTCAAAAATCTGTTAGCGTCTATTTCTGTGATAATTCATAGTGGTTACAGTTAAAGAGGTCACAGATGAAAATAGGTTTCTGAAAATAAAGCCCAAAGGGATTAGGTCGAAATTGGACTTGGGTTATTTGTCTGGGCCGGTCAATTTGATCCGTAAATTGTAAAAGAGTAAATATCAGAAAAGGGGTCATTTCGGTTAAAAATCAGTAGAAATCTCTAGAAGGCCCTTAGTGGAAATTTTAAACAAGTAAATAAGGAAACTTTAGGGGGTTGAATAAGGGATAGTTAAAGGTGATAACAGAAATCTGTTAGACAGATTCTGTTATCACAGTCACATGCAAATGCAAAACGGATTGAGAGAGTGTAATATCACGTGAGGAGGATTTTTCTGATAACAGAAAATCTAAAAAATATATTCTGATTTTGGATATAAAAGGAGGGCAGAGTTTAGTTTAAGGGGAGGGAAAAAGAATTCACTCGATAGCCATAAAAACCCTCTGTGAAACCATCTCTTATTTTAGGTGAAAACATAATCATTTTCCTTTGAAAAACAAGTTTTCTCACTGCTTCTCGTTTCTGTATTTAGCATATCACACTGCTGATCGTTGCTTGCTTGCTGTTTCCTTGTCAAAGTTGCTCAGTGATTGCTCTTACATAGGTATGTATCCCCCTGTAATTTTAATTTGAAATCATGAATAAAGTGAGTTATTGACTGTTTACTTTTACACAATTAGCATGTTTATTGATTCAATCTATCTGAATCTCTCTTAATCTCTGAAATTATGAATGATTGAACTGAAATTGGTCATTGGTAATAAACCACTGAATGATGATTGTAGTACATGTTTCCCTCTTCTTGATGATGTTGTTTATCCTGTTAAGCTTGTTTATTCGTAAGTGAATAGATTCTGTTTTGTATTGATTCTCTTATTGAAATGCTAATCCAAAATTGTTCCCAATTGTTGGTAGTCATTCATAGCAATTCATCATGTGCAAAGCATATTAATAATATTTCTGCTGTGATACACAATAGTCTTGGTAACAGAAAGTGTGGTAGTCTTTTTTTATAGATTTGAACAAGATGTTTAGTTCATGTATTGTGTCGTGGGGTGCTTCTGGAATTTGAGAAGACAGAAAGCAGATCTTTTGTATACTGTCAGTGGTGTAAGAAGCTATTTTTCGTATGTTTAAAGAGTGAACTAGGACGTTTTATAATAATGGAGTTCACCAGTGCTAAAACTATTTATGTGAAACTGTAATTGCTGTGTTATTCTATTCAGAAGATTGAGAATTTGTATATTGGTTTTTTTTTTTTGCAATCAAATAAATAGTATAGAATCTGGCCAAACTTATGCAATTAAGCATACGCTGAATTATGCTTTCTTTGCAATGTATTTGGGGCCTATTTCTGAAATGCAGTCTTGTTTAAGGCTAGTATTGGGCTTACCATGGAGTCAGCCCCTTTCAATGGCATCTAGTGTGGCTGTTTTTGAAATTAGTGTAAAGACACAAATTCCGGAACTAGTGATAAACTGTAAAACACGGCTATTTTTCGAAATTGGTATAAAACTCAAAAATCTGAAATCAGTAATAGCAATTAAAATATGTCTGTTTCTGTAATAAGTGGTTAAAATTTAAACATGGCTGTTTGGAATTGGCGTTAGAAGTTAAATATGGCTGTCTCCTGGAAATTGGTGCTGAAAGTGTAATTTTGTTATAGAATAGTGGTGATATTTGCAAAAGGGGTTAATGCTGAATGACTCGTTTTTGGGCCTGAAGCCCGATGAACCCCCAGTCCGAACGGACAACTAAAATGGGTCTATGGCTGTTGGTTCATATGGGATTTCTAGTAGCATAAAATAAGTTAACTTTAAGAAATTCCTCTGATTAATAGAGGTGAGCCATACAATTAACAACGATCACTCATGGCCCTCTTAATAATTAAATACAAGTCTTAAATAATTAAGTCTTAAACGCCTCATGCTTCGTAGTTTACCTCATGCTTCGTAGTTTACCCTTAGGCACGATTAACAATATTGGGACTATGGGTACGGTTCCCGTGACATAGTGACAATGTCAATTTCGAGGGTGCCTTTAGGTGACTCGATTTCAATAAAACTCAAATAATAAAGTGTTCAGATAATTTGAAGCGTGCCATGCCGAACAAAATCTACAAATACATGGCCCTCATTAATCAAATACTTAGAAAAGTGAGGTGCGCTGTTTAGTGAATTTCACGGCCCTCGAA
The DNA here is from genome assembly GCA_002018475.1 of Nicotiana obtusifolia. Lineage (NCBI taxonomy): Eukaryota > Viridiplantae > Streptophyta > Magnoliopsida > Solanales > Solanaceae > Nicotiana > Nicotiana obtusifolia. The sequence goes on along the minus strand of MCJB01013471.1, from coordinate 16,645 downwards.
AAACTAAAAACGCGTAGTTTGCTTTAGGCGCGTTATTCTAATAATTTAATTCCCTAAACTCGGGTGCGCATTTATGTGACCCAAATCCAAAATCTCAATATTTAATTAAAATGTGTTACGAATTACGGGTGCATTTATGTGACGTGGTTCATGACATATTTTAATTAATGTTGCAATTCTCTAACAATTATATAAAAGCGGTTAAAAATTAAATCTACCATAGGCTAGAAGTATATATTAAAATTAGATAATAAGCCGATTATAATAACTGAGTGACCGTGCTAGAACCACGGAATCCGAGGGTGCCTAACACCTTCCCTCGGGTTAACAGAATTCCTTACTTAAAATTTCTGGTTCGTAGACTTCGTTAAGAAAGTCGAAATTTTTTCTCGATTTGGGATAAAATCGGTGACTTGGGACACCAATCTAAAATTCCAAGTGGCGACTCTGAAAATAAAAAAAATAATTCCATTTCGAATAATGTCACTTTAATTGGAAAAACTCTTTTATATACTCCTCGGGGGGTGTAAAAAAAGAGGTGTGACACCAATGTGTCAAGATAACAATTCATTAAGATTAATTTAGTGAATATATCTTTTTTTTCTCTAGGAGTTCGAATTTTCTTAATGGATATGTCAAAGGCAAAATAGTCACTTATTATGAACGTAAAGGAGTATTACTTTTATAATGAAAGTAGGGGTAGTTTATTTCACGGTCTACTTATGCTAGAATTAATAATACATGCATAATATACAAGGATTGCCTATTCTAAGGGTGTCTATAAATAGTCTTATCTAGATATTGACGATATAATATTTTTATTGCCTATTGGCATAATATATAAATAGGCCCTCAAACATGGTCTCAGCTGGCAAGTATGCCCTTTAATTTTGGGTTTCCACAAGTAGGTACCTCATAATGAGAAGCCAATTGGTATGATCTATGGTAATAAAATTTGTGGAGCCCAATTTTTGCCATAAGACATTTGCAATATAATAAGACAGACGATGAAGATGGGGGTGATGATGGTTTCATCTTCATTTTTGCACCGGGGACAAGTTACATTTATATTCATGCCAATATGACTTAAATATGATCTACAAGGGAGTCTGCTGTGAAAGCATTTCCATAAGAAGAATTTTATTTTGGTAGGACAGTGAAGTTGCCAGATCCATACGAAATCCTTGTCATTACTTTCACACTCATCAATGAGAGTATAACAAGAACGTGTACTGAACCTACCATTACTACTAAGCGCTTCAAGAATCAACTGAGCTCAGGAAGTCAGGTTAAGACGTCGACTTTGACAGGAAAGATGAAATTAAACTTATCGAATTAACTTCTCATTGATGTATTCTTTCATCGAGATTTAATCCAAACCGCGATGGGACCATATAGGAGTGTCCGCGTTATTAATATGCTTGAAAATTGTTATAGTTTTAATATTATCAGTAATAAAGTTCGGGAGATCAAAGCTTAACTTGGAGAAATTCCATTCATTATCTGGTCTAAGATCTTTGATCTTGATTTAAGTCTGTAATACAGAGAGGCCCTTGAATAGAGTGCTTAAGGCATGGGACATTGGGAATCCATCTAGAAAGAGCTATTTATACCAACCCTTTACTATAGCACTCCAAATGAAAGAGCTATTTATTGTTTTTGTTTTATTTGCATGAGTGGCTATGAGCAGCTTTGACCAAGGAGAATGTGGCTGGTTGAACAGTCGCCAAATAAGGCCAGTTAGAAGAGCCAAAGTTTTTGATCTAGCCTTCTTGATGCAAAGACCCCCGTTGGACTTTTTCGTAGTAATTATTTTCCAACTCAAAAGGTGGAGTTTCTTCTTATTCTAAGTACTACCCCAAATAAAATCTCTTTGGATTTTATCAAGGGGACTTAAAATTTTTTGAGGTAGAAGTGTGTATTGCATAGCATGATTGGGAGTGGTATTAAGAGTTAAGGATACAAGGGCAGTTCGACCAGCTATGCTCAGACAGTTGGTTTTCCAATTAGAGAGTCTGGATATCATGTTGTCTATGATATACTAAAAATCAGAGGCTTTAGGTTTACAGCGCAAAATTGGAAAGCCTAGATATTTGTCAAAGTTATCACGGATCCTCATATTAAACAATTTAGAAATTTGCTTGGTAGTATCTTTAGGACTGTTTTTGAAAAAGGTAATTTTTGATTTTGAGTAATTAATCTTATGGCCCGACAAGTCGCAAAACATATTAAGACAACTAAGAATGGTAATCCACTTGATGACTAATGTATCTAGAAAGCATCTCCATACAGAGTATAAAAATATATGGAGACATAGGATCGCCTTGTCGTATATCTCGATTAGGACTGAAAAAATTAGTTTTAGATCCATTTACTAGGATGGAGATATTACTAGTAGATATACATGTCATAATTAGTTTGGTGATCCTAGGAGGAAATTTAAAGTATTTAAATATTCTATAGATAAACGTTTTTTTCTAAGTTGATTTTAAGAATCATATAGGCTTTAGAACCCTTGAAACGATAAAATCTAGCAAGGATTTCTTGGATAATAATAGCATTATCACTAGCCCTTCTATTTTTCAAAAAACTAGCTTGAAAAGGGCTTATAAGGCTGCTCAAAAAAGGCTTGATTCTATTCGCAATGATCTTGATAATTATCTTATATATAGTGTTGCATATACCTATAGGTCTAAAGTTCTTTAGGTTATTGGCATTAAGAGTTTTTGGTATAAGACATAAATATGTATCATTGATAGAATCAGGAAGAGATAGTGTAGAAAAAACATCATGGCAAAATTTAAAAATGGTTGGCCTACTATTTTCTAATATTTTTTGAAAAAAAAAGGGTGAAGTCCATCCGGATCCGAAGCTTTAAAAGGTTTGAAGGAGAAAACAACTCTAGTAATCTCACTATCTAGAAGAGGATTATCTAATTGGGATAGGTCAAGATTGCTAAAAGAAGTAGGGTTATTTTGGATGCTGAACCAGTTTGTGTGTAAGTGAGAAGTAGTGAACATTTCGAAAAAATAATTAAGAGTATGAGACATCAGAGAGTTATGGTCATTAATCCATTGACCTTGGTCATTTTTAAAACTAGTAATATGGTTTCTTCTTCTCCCGTTAGTCATAGTGATGTAAAAAAAAATTAGTATTTGCATCATCTTCATTAAGCCACATAATTCTAGATCTAAGTTACCAATAGTCTTCTTCTAACTTGAGGATATTGTTATAGTCGCGTATTAAAGATTGTTCTAACTGTTGGAGAAAGTCACTAGCGCCTATAATTAGAGTAGTTTTGAATACCATTAAGCCTAGCTAGCAGTCTCCTCTTTTTGTTGAAGAGATCACCAATAGTTTTATTTTCACTCCAAAATATCATGTTTAAAGGAGAGAGTAGCATCACATAAGTCATTGCCTTTTCAACTGGAGTTCACACCATTAATAAAATCCGAATGAGTACACCAAATAGATTCTAGCCTAAAAGATTTCTCTTGACTCCTATTAGGCATAGAACTAGGGTTAATCAATATTGGTCTATGATCAGAGTGAGTTTTGGGCAAGTGAATAACAGAGGCTTCAGGAAAAAGGCTAACCCAATCTTCATTAGGGAAGACCCTATCTAATCTTTCCATGATTAAACCTTTGTTTCTTTTCCTATGATTTGACCATGTAAACTTACTCCCTTTAAATCCAAGACAAAAAAGATTACAATAATTTATACTAAAACTAACAGGTTTACCGCCAAATTTATCCTCGGCCGTTAGAATATCGTTGAAGTCACCTCCTACTAGCCATGGCCCTTTATAGTTATTTAGATGTAACGACCCGACTTGTCGTTTTGTGAATTGGCGTCCCGTTCAATGGTTTAAAGTACCGAGCAGATTCGTAATCTGTAGTATAACGTACGTGTGTCGCCGAGTTTGGTTTTCGTAAGATTCGGAATTAAAATAAAAGAACATTTCTTACTTTTGAAGCTTAAATGAAAAGAGTTGACCAGAGTTTTGACTGTTGAGAAAATGACTCCGGAATAAAATTTTGATGATTCCAATAGCTTCGTATGGTGATTACGGACTTAGGCGTATGTCCGGAATTGGATTCGGAAGTCCGTAGGTCAATTCGACGCATTTTGGCGAAAGTTGGAAAATGGAAGATTTTTAGAAAGTTTGACCGGGAGTTGACTTTATTGATATCGGGGTCAAAATTTCATTTCGGAAATTAAAACAGGTCCATTATGTTATTTATGACTCGTGTGCAAAATTTAAAGTCATTCTGGATTGATTTGATACGTTTCGACGCAAATTATAGAAGTTGGAAGATTTGAAAACTCATAATTCGATTCGAGGCGCGATTCATAATTTCGACGTTGTTTGATGTAGTCTGAAGCCTCGACTAAGTTCTATTGTATTTTGGGACTTGTTAGTATACTTGGTTGAGGTCCCATGAGGCTCGGATGAGTTTTGGATGGGAATTTAACGTGTTTGGTGTTTTGTCATTGTATTGAGCATAAGCATGTGATGATCCAAAGGTCCATTTTTAGTTTAAGAGATCGAAATTCGATTTTGAGACTTCTGGGAGTTTGATAGTGAATTATAAGAATGATCTGAAATGTTTGGTCTAATTTCATCAAGTCGTGATTGGGTTTTTAGCGCGAAACATGAGTTAATTATTTAACGAGCGAAGTTGGTATTGCATTAAGCAAATAAGCTCTGAATTGAGTTTTAATTGAACGACTAGGTTCGTATTATTATTTGTGACTCATAGGAACAAGAATCGTCGAATTCCGAGTTCGTATGATGGAGTTAAAGCCTTTTTAGTGAAAAATAAATTGCTGGTGCACACCTTTAACGACCAGATTTGGCACTTTTAACAACGGGATTGGACTTTTAGTGACCCATAGTGTAATTATTGGGCAGAAACTTAAGGACCAAAAACGGTCATTTCCTTCATTTTGTTTTGGATTTTTGGAGCACGGTTCTTGGGCAATTTTGAGGATTTCTTCAAGACTTCAACTTGGGTAAGTATCCTATATTTGAAAGTAATTATATTTCATAAATCCATGATTATATTCATCATTTAATTTAGATTTAAATGGAAGAAATTAAAATTTTCCACCATTTTTCCAAGAACAGAAATTTAAGATTTGGAGGTCGAGTTATTATCGGAATTTGATAAAATTGGTATGGTTAAACTCGTATCGTAATGGGTGTTCGGATTTCATAAAGATTCTGTCGGGTTCCGAGAGGCGGGCCCCGCGTTGACTTTCGGTTGAATTTTTTTCCCAACCTAATTTTTCGTATAGGCTGTGATGGCGCCCAACGTCGCCGCTAGGCAAGCCGACGGTGAACTAACTACGACATTACTCCTTTTAATAGGTTTACAAGTAATTGAATTCCATTTATTAAGAGATTTAAGAAGTAGAAAGTTTAATAAATAAAATGAAAGCAACTGAGTGCAATCATAGATATATAAATATTCCAAAACCCTAAAGTCTACTAGAGTGTGTGCCAAGACCTGGTGGCACAAGTGTATGAGCACTAACAGAATATACAAAACTCTAACTACTGTCTGAAATAACGTAGAGAAAATAAATACAAAAGAAAGGCTCTAGGTGCTGCAGAACGACTCAGGAAGCAGCTCACTGCTAGGCCTCAGGGTATCAGGGATGCGCGCCGGTGTGATCGCCAGATGTACCTGCCTCAGATCCTGCACGGTTAGTACAACAGTGTAGCGTGAGTACATAAACAACATATACCCATTAAGTATCAAGTCTAACCTCGAAGAAGTAGTAACGAGGGGTCGACATCGACACTTTAGTTACGAGGGGTCGACATCGACACTTACTATGGGCTAACAGTAAAGAAATACAGAATGTTAAATGAGCATGGGTTATGTAAATAATCATAATAACTCAATAACAAGCAGAAGGTAAATAATTCTTTCAAACATGGTAAGTTCCAAATAAATTTCTGTCTTATATAATTTTTGCCTCTCAAGCCAGGAAAAAATATCAAATATATAATTACAATTTGGGCGTTATCACGCACGATTATGTCAAGATCGTACGGCCCTATCCAGAATAATATGTACAATACCTCGGGTCGAGCGGTACGAACCATATATGCATCTATCTACTACCGAGGCGTTCAGCCCGCTCCACAAGAAGAGAGGATACTTTATAACAACTGATTTAAGAGTTAATACAAGGCTAATGTACAACGAAACACAATTTTTATTAATGGTCAAGTAACCCGGCAAAACTCAAGTAAGTGAAATTCGGTCTTTTGCAATTCCTCTAACCAGTTCCGATATAATTTAGGCGCTTTAATTAACAAGTAGGGTGCAAACGTTATAAGTATTTCATGATTCAGTTTCTAGACTACTCGGACATAAGCATAGTTAGTAGCTACGCACGGACTCTTGTCACCTCCTGCGTACGTAGCCCCTACAATTAGAAGAAAATAGCAATTTAAATCACCTATGGGGTAAATTCCCTCTTATTAGGTTAGGCAAGAGACTTACCTTGTCTCAAAGCTCGCTTTCCGCCTCAAATTCACCCTAAAGCCTCAACTCGGTGTCGAACAATCTGAACTAGCCAAATGTTGTATAAATTAATTAATATATGCTCAAAAGTAAATGATTTAGCTATTAGAGTAATTACCCAACCCAAATTGGAAGATCTCGAAAATTCACCCCCGGTCCACGTGCTCGGATTCGAAAATATTCGAAGATTATTGTTACTCATAACCTCACGAACTCAAATATATAATTTTTACCCTATTCCATAATCATTTCATGGTTAAATCTTATTTTTATTAAAACCCTAGGTTCTTCACATTTTCTACAAGTTTCACAATCTTTCCATGTTAAATCTAGCTAAAACCCGAGTAATTAACTCAAAAATGGGTGGGAGTTACTTACCTTAGGATATTGGTGAAAATCCCCCTCCAATGAGCTCTTAAAATTCTCCAAGACTAAATGAAAAAGTGAGGAAAAAGCCTAAGTCCCGCAATAAAAGCCCTCACTGCCTCCAGCGATTCCGCTTCTGCAGACCTTGGGCGACACCTGCGGCGCCGCTTCTGCGGAAGGCACCAGGCCCAGCATTGGACGCACTTGCAGCGTGGAGCCGAACCTGCGAGCCCGCTTCTACTTCTCACCCATCGCACCTGCGACCTCCCCCACGCTGGTCCCCTCCGTACCTGCGATCCCCCAGGTTACAGAAGTGTGTCCGCTTCTGCGGACTATGGTCCCCCTTCCTCTTTCTTCTTTCCGCTTTTTCAAGCCAGGTGCCGCACCTACGGCATTCCCACCACAGTTGCGAATGCACCAGATGCCAGGCACCATTAACCCTTCTTAAAATAGGAAACCAAACTCCGCCGACCCTCCGAACCCAGTACGGGGCCCCGAGGCCCCAACCAAACGTACCAACAAGTTCAAAATCATAAAACGGATTCGCTCGCACCCTCAGAACGGGGAAAACAACATTAAGACTAAGAATAACAACCCACAACCAATAGGATCAACTAATGAACTTCAAATTCTTCCAACTTATTCCGAACGTGCCGAAACATACCTAAACTACTCGAAATGACTCCAAATTTTGCGGGCAAGTCTTAAATCACCATACGGAACTATTCCCAGGCTCGGAATCCCAATTAGACCTTGATAACATTAAATATCACTTCAAACCAAATTTAAAAGACTTTAAAACCTTCAATGTGCCAACTTTCAATACTAAGCGCCGAAACGCTCCCAGGTTATCCAAAACCAGATCCGAACATACACCCAAGTCCAAAATCATCATACAAACCTATTGGAACCGTCGAATCCCGGTTCCGAGGTCGTTTACTCAAAACGTTGACTCAAGTCAAACTTAGCCCTTTTTAGCCAACCTTAAGGAACCAAGTATTCCGATTTCAACCTGAACCCTTCCAAATCCCGAACTAACCATCCCCGCAAGTCATAAAATAGTAAGAGCACATATGAGAAGTCTTATTTAGGGGAACAGGGATCTAGAAAGCAAAACGACCGGTCGGGTCGTTACATTCTCCACCTCTTAAACAAATGTTCGTCCTAGAACGGGTCTAGAATCATACCTGGAGTGCTGAATAAGTGTGTATATCTGCTTCGCATGTCCTCCTCGGCCTCCCAAGTCGCCTCCTCGACTGGTTGGCCCCTCCACTACGCCATTACCATAGAAATCTTCTTGGACCTTAACTGGCGAACCTGCCTGTCAACAATGGCAACTGGCTCCAACCATGCTGAAGTTTAACACATATGACATGTCAGCGTGATACCTCCGGAGCATAGACACGTGGAAAACCGGATGAACTCCCGATAGACTGGGGGGCAAAGCAAACTCATAAGCAACCTCCCCAACTCGTCTTAACACCTCAAATGGACCTATAAACCTTGGGCTTAACTTGCCCTTCTTCCCGAACCTCATGATTCGTTCATCGGTGAGACCTTCATGAGAACCTTCTTACCCACCATAAATGATAAATCACGCGCCTTCTGATCCGTGTAACTCTTCTATCTGGACTGTGTTGTGCGAAGTCGCTCCTGAAAATCAACTTTACCTTTTCGAAGGCGTCCATCACCAAATCAGTACCATATAACTTAGCCTCGTCAGGCTCAAACCATCCGACGGGCAAATGAAATCGCCGACCATATAAAGCCTCAAATGGAGCCATCTCGATGCTGGACTGATAACTGTTATTATAAGCAAACTCGGCCAAAGGTAAGAATTGGTCCCACTGCCCTCCGAAGTCAATCCCACATGCTCCAAGCATATCCTCATAGATCTAAACTGTCCGCTCCGACTGCCCGTCGGTTTGTGGATGAAAGGCTGTGCTGAGCTCTACCCGGGTCCCCAACTCACTCTGTACTGCCCTCCAGAAATGCGAAGTAAACTGAGGGCCTCTATCTGATATAATAGAGATAGGTACACCGTGCAACCAAACAATCTCCTGAATGTAAATCTGAGCCAACCTCTCTGAAGAATACATGGTAACAACACGAATGAAGTGTGTGGACTTGGTCAACCTGTCGACAATGATCCAAACTGCATCAAACTTCCGCAAGGTCCGCGACAACCCAACTACGAAGTCCATAGTAATGCGCTCCCATTTCCACTCAAGTATAGTCATCTCCTGAAGTAGGCCACTTGGCCTCTGATGCTCATACTTAACCTACTGGCAATTTAGGCACCTCGCTACATACTTAACTATGTTCTTCTTCATCCGTCGCCACCAATAATGCTGCCTCAGGTCGCGATACATCTTTGTAGCACCTGAATGAATAGAATACCAAGAACTGTGTGCCTTCTCTAGGATCTTCTCCCTCAAACCATCAACATTAGGAACATATAGGCGACCCTGGAGTCGCAGAACACCATCCTCACCGATAGTAACCTCCTTGGCACTACCCTGCAGTACCGTCTCTCTGAGAACCAACAGGTGCGGGTCATCAAACCAACAGCCCCCTTTTTATATTTCGTAACAATTCAACTTTAAATTTTCTTTTTTACACTTAATGAGATGATTTCTAGCCAACAAATTTCTATGATTTATTTTAAATTACAAGTTTCAAAAGTCTTCCTTTATTTCATAAACTTCATGTCCAGTCAAACACCTTCATATAAATTGGGACGGAGAGAGTATAATTTATATAAGAAAAATAAATGATAAGTTAAATTATTAAATACAATTACGTGACTAACTAATGAATAGAGAAATATATTTCAGTAGAAACGTAAATAAGATTGCATACTTACTTTAATATAATAATATTTACTATATGGGGTTTCTGATTGCATACTTACTTTAATAGTAAAAGGGGTTCTCATTACCTTGCCAAAAAATGAACTTGAAATTAGATTACTTCCCAAACACCAAATTAGGCAAATTATGTTACTAACTTTCCAAATAGTTTATAAGTAATCTTGGTTACTATTTTCCATCAACTGAAAATTCATTGCAAGTGTTCTGCTTCCCTATAAATACATTGCCAAAAGCAACAGTTAAATTGCAAGAGATACCAATAGTAACAGAGTCGTAGAGTTATTGTAGTGCTATCAAAATACTTGGAAGAGAATGAAGAAGGCAACATTTTTCCTAAAGGTTTTCTTGGTGTCCTTTTTGCTTATTTCCTTAGGTAAATAAATAGCTCTGTTTCTCTAAATTCTTTTTTATAGGCCATAATTTCAATAGTAGGGGTAAAGTTTGTGTATTCGGTATTCACTATCTTCTCCAGATCCCATTTGTGAGATTATACTGGGTTTGTTATTATTGTTATAATTTCAACAGTAACGTTAAAATTTTCAACTTTAGTAAGGTAGCAGACCATTTACCCAATTAAATTTCTTATTATCGCCTTTAAATTTTGAAAAAAAAAATCAACAACTAATTAGTACTTCGCATTTGTTTCTACTCATATTCAACAACTTAGTAAATAGTAATTCCCATTTTTTACTGTTCAGATTCAGAATTCTTTTTGGTTTCTTTTTGCACTATAGCCCAACTTTTTTCTTTTTTTGAAGGAAATAGAGATAGTTAAAAAATAATTTAATTCTTTTTGGTGATGAACTTTTTAAAAAAACTGGTTCTAATTAAATATCACACTAATACATGCTAAAAGAACATGATAATTAATATTTTCTTATCTAGCAATTTGTACTGTCACAAAATTTAGTAATTTGCATTTTATTTACTTATGATAACTCTAGTTAGTATTTTTGTTTTCCCAACAACTTATTCAATAATGTCAATGGTGTTAATTAGGACAAGCAAGCAATGGACATGTGTGCAATAAGGATGACGACTGCAATGAACAAATGTACTGCATATATGGGACTCCTGCATGTTACGTGAAAACACACAAGTGCTACTGCAAAATTCCTTCATATCCGCCTACTTATAATGAACCAGAGGATCTCGAAAACGATCGAGACTGACAAAGTATTTCGTATTTACGATCGAAGAAGGGCCGTAAGTATAATGTAAACAGACTGATTTCTGTTTTGTCATCATTTAGAATGATCAATAAAAGTGCCCTATCTTCATTCTTTTGGAATATGGTCCACTCTTTTGGATTTTGTTACTGGCACAACATTGCATTTTATACCATAAATGTCTCCAAAAAATAATTACAAGTAATTTTACGTACCAAATATGAGTACCAATTTAAAAAAAAGGTAAATTATCTATTGTATTGGATTAAAGTATATTTATAGCGTACAAAATTACACAAATAATGTATAAAAAATCCTTTCAAAAAAGTATAGACTACTAGTGTATTGGGTCGGATACAATCAAGTAAAGCCGGGTCAAATACTTGTAGATGAAGGCAGGTCAAAGGTCGTACTAGCTGATCCGTCGAGCCGGAATTATGAAGCCGAGTATGTGGAACAGAGCTATCGGGGAGTAATGGTTAGTCCGGCCGGTCGAGAACGATCACATGATCGAGGATCGGCCCTGGCCCTAACATCTCGCCTTCTAACAGATATTTTGCCCAATATGTCACTGCGATCTTCATGCTGATATTAAATGTATTAAATCCCATAATAAGTAGGACCTTCCTTGTAATCAGTTCCCTTGTCTTTATTGTAACCTTTGCACTTACCCATGTAGGAGGAATAATGAATATTGAGACTTTCACACTAACCCATGTAAAGGGAATCTGTTTATAAGCAAGAGGCAGACCCTTTGCAAGGCAAGTTGGTCTGGGCATTCTGAATATATCTTCTTCTGAAACAAAAACACCTTTCTTGCTTGTTTATTACTGACTGAGGTTAAGTTTCTTGTCTATTTATCACTTCATTGCATACGGTTCATCGTTAAAACACGGTTTGATCATTCTATCTCTCCATCAAATTCTAAATACTCAAGATTTGCTATCATTCATTATCAAACTAATTTATAAATCCTTAACCCCATTATAAATTCAATTGTTATCCAATCTTAAGGGTAAACAGTTTGGCGCCCACCGTGGGGCTAAGGATATTAGTAAATTTTTTCTGATACATCCTTTTCTGAAGGCACAATTTTACACTTGTTCTTTGAAGAATTATCTGTTTTTCAGGAATCATAATA
>MCJB01013460.1:243978-304734 GCA_002018475.1 Nicotiana obtusifolia | reverse complement strand
TCCTCTCTCGTCATCAACGAAACTCTGGCAGGTCAGCGACCCTTAGAAGCCGTGTTGCTACTTTTTGTCATTTTCATTTCTTATTGAAACTTTTTGAAGACATCCACTATTTCTATGAGTTGATTTCTATGAAATAATTTATTTAATATAATGTTGTTAAGCGATTTGTCCTTCTATTCATTTTTTAAAATATTGACATCATTCATAAAAAATTCAGCATATATTACTGTGTGGAGATCACTTCGATTTTATACAATCTGATGAGAATGAACATACGAGATAAACTGTGTACTTTATGCTTTCGTTGTGTGTTTTCATAGGTATACTAAGTGATCAAGTGCAACAAATTAAATGGCTCCATCTAAAGTGAATCTCGACACAAAAGGAAATAGTACAAAATCATTAAATAACACAAGCAAACATGTATGACTTAATGACTTTTCGAATGAACCGGTCAAGAATAATTAAAAAGTAAAATTTTATAAAGGTAAAAAAATAAACGAAAAAGATATTGGTAGATACTTTGCCGAAAAGATTGACTTTTTTCTTGCTCACACTTGTATTTTACCAGCAACAAAAGAAAAACAGAAGGATCGTAGAGTAGATCACAACTTACTAACTAGTTTATTCGTTTTGATGAAAGTTGAAAATAAACATATGTTGCTCAACACTATCACTTTTAGTTGCTTCTAGCTGTAACTTCACCTTCTTGGCTTATTTGGTATTCACCTTGGGACATAATTACAATTTTAATTGAATGAACTTTCTTGTTTTTTTCATCGTTGTCATTCTTGGCCGTCTTTTCAAGAAGGCCATCCTCCATAAGTCTTGATCTTTCTTCTTCATTTTTCTTAAATTTTCCCTTCATCCATTGTTGCTGCACATAGAGAAGGGCATAGTTTGCTCCCATGGAACACATTGTTGATGAGGTTTATGCTTACGATGATCCGATAGGTATCTAGAGTTTTAACTCTAAATTCTGTATTTCGAAACCTCAAATAGTTCCTTTTAGCCTTTCTTGATTTGTGTGCGCATTCTGTGTTTTTTTTCAAAAAGGTTTTATGTAAAAAATTGATTAAAATCTGAATCCGTGCCTTAAAAATTTATTTGAGTTGACTTCGGTCAACTTTTGAATAAACGGACTCGGATCCGTATTTTAATCGTCTTGATAGGTCTGTATCGTGATTTGGGACTTGGGCGTATGCCCGAAATCGAATTAGGCGGTCCCTAGCTCGAGTTATCACAATTTGTTGAAAATTTGAAGTTTAAAGAATTTATAAATTTGATCGCAGTTTGACTTTATTGCTATCGGGTCCGAATTTCGATTCCGGAGCTTGGTATAGGTTCATTACTGTAATTATGACTTGTCCGTGAAGTTTGGTGCAAAATGAAGTTGATTTGGCATGATTCAGACATCCGGTTGTTAAAGTTCTTAAGTTTTATTGAAAATTTCATTCGTTTTGGTGTCCGATTCATAGTTCTAGGTGTTATTTTGGTGTTTTGATCACGCGAGCGAGTTCGTATGATGCTTTTGGACTTCTGTGCATGTTAGTTTTGGAGCCCCGAGGGCTCGGGTGAGTTTCGGATAGGCTTCGAAGTGGTTTTAGACTTAGAAAATAGCTGGTGAAAAATCTTTTCTGGTGCAGGTCTCTGACCTCGCAATAGCAAGGTCAGTGTTCGCATTTGTGAAAAACCAAATTGCTGTCATGTTTGCAATTGCGAAGAAAATCTTCGCATTTGCAAAGAGGGGTTGGGTCAGCTAAGGTCCCATTTGCGATCAAAAGGGTGGCATTTGCGAAGGACCATAGTTCGCATTTGCAAACAAATCATCGCAAATGCGATAATAGCAGAGATGGAGCTTCTTTGCATTTGCGAAGTATGCCTCGTATTTGCGGGGTTCGCAATTCCATTACGACATCTGCACCTGGTCAAAAGATGAGATAGACAGGATTTTAGCTCATTCTCTCAAATTCTCAACCCGACACACCCTAGAGGCAATTTTTCTAAGAACGTTTCTCCCTCAATTCATTGGTAAGTGACTCTAACCTACTTTCTTTCAATTATCCACTATATTTCATAAGATTTCAACCTTAAATTTAGGACTTCCATGGTAGAAATTGGGGATTTAGGTAGAACTAGGAATTTTTGTAAAATTGGAATTTAGACCTCGAATTGAGGTTGGATTTTGAAACAAATTGCATAACCGAGCTCGAAGGTCAATGGGTGATCGGGTTTTGGTCCGAACCTCGGGTTTTGACCAAGCAAGTCCGGTGTTGACTTTTGTTGACTTTTTCAATAATGATCTAAAATTTGACCCTCTTTCATTTATGAGTAGTTTCGAAAACTTAATTTGAATCGTTTGGTTAATAACTTGCTAGATTCGGTTCGTTCAGAGGTTTGTTCGAAAGGCAAGGTTGTGATTGAATTTTTAGTTAATTGCGACGTGAGGTAAGTATCGGGTTTAACCTTGATTTGTGGGAATTAGGAACCCTTGAGTTATGTGATATATGAAATTCATGTGTTGCGGCGTGTATGCGAGGTGACGAGTGTATATACGTCGCAAAAAATACTCGTTTCCCTGTTTGTCCCGCATTTCATGAATTACTTCATTACATGCCTTAACTGTTACATGTTTTAATTGCTTCCCATACCTTATTTGCTACTTGTCACTTATTTTTCTCATGTTACGAATGCTAGATTTTCCCGTGCTTCCATGATTTACTGCTACTGCTTGAAATGACTTATTTGTACCTTTAGTTGTTATTTATTTGAACTGTCTTGCTGTTTAGTATTCATTATGGTAGATTCTTTATTTTAGACGAGATTCCCTTTCTGTTTCAGCTTCATATCCATTAATCATAGAGGACCCTTGTAATTTAAATTGTTAAATTAAATGCACATATTGATTTATTCATACCGTACGGTAGGATCGGGTTGCACGCCGCAACAGGTGAAATAAAGGTGGATTGATATGGTGACAAGGGTGAATTCATATTGATACGGTGGGATCGGGTTTCGCGCCACAATAGGTAAAATAAAGGTGGATTGATATGGTAAAATAAGGGTGAATTATTATATTGATTTTGACTATATGGTGGGATCGGGTTGCGTGCCACAACATATATTTATTTATTACTATTGATATTTATATGGTTGAATAAGGGGGGATTGTATTCTTCGTTGGTATCGGATTGTGCGCCGCAATATTTTATGTGTTTTATTCCTTATTGTGTTGTGTTGGCTTCTGTACTTTCATATGAGACTTTAAGGATTAGTATTTCTGGCATTCACGGGATTTCGTAGAGGATTGACTTAATTTCATAGAGGATTGTAAGTGACCCGCCTTAGCCTCGTCACTACTTCGTCGAGGTTAGGCTCAGAACTTACAGAGTACATGGGGTCGGTTATACTCATACTACATTGTGCACTTTTTGTGCAGATTTTGGAGTCGGTCCTAGTGGTGGTCAGTAGCATGCTCGGGTTGACTATCAGTGAGGATACTTGAGGTACAACTGCTCGACGTTCGCAGCCTTGAAGTCCCCTCCCACTTTATTTTAGCTATGTATTTTCCTTTCAGACAACTTTACTTTTATTCAAACCTTTATCTGTAGTATTCTAGTAGCTCATGCACTTATGACACCAGATTCGGGATATAGTAGAGGTTTCAATTGTTATGTTTTCCGCTCCTTAGTTCATAATTTATTTTAGTTATTTCGGTTTCTTTATTCATCATTTAAGTTGAAATTTTGAAAATTGATAAATTATTCTAATTTTGGCTTCCCTAGTAAGTGAAATATTAGGCTCCATCACGGTCCCAAGGGTGGGATTTTCGAGTCATGATAAGTTGGTATCAGAGCACTAGGTTGCCTAGGTCTCATGAGTCATGAACAAGCTTAGTAGAGTATGGAGGACCAGTACGGTGACGTCTGTACTTATCATCCAGAGGCTGTGGAGATTAGGAAACATGTCACTTCTTTTTACTTTGTCGTGCGATCTTATTCTATAATTGATGACTGAATCCTTCTATTCTTGTTCTCTCGCAGATGGCGAGAACACGCACTACGTCTACCGCCGGACAGGAGCCGGAGCCTCCCGTGACAGCTACGACTAGGGGCAAAGGTCGAGGACAATGTCGCGCAAGAGGTCGAGATAGAGGCATAGGCATAGGCAGAGTTCAGCCGAGAGCTCGAGCAGCAGCACCAGCAGTGGAGCTTCAGGTAGATTTTGATGAGGAAGTTCTGGCCAGACTGTACCTGTTGGACCAGCTCAGGACCCGGAGGGGTTCATAGCCACTCTAGTACTACAGGACACTCTAATCCGTTTGGTGGGCCTTATGGAGAGTTTGGCCCAGATCGGTACCTTTCCGGTGGCACCAGCCATCTCTCGGGCTGGGGGAGGAGCACAGAACCCTGCTACTCACACCCTAGAGCAGATGGCTCCCTAGTATCAGACTCCAGCAGTCCCACCAATTGGGGTAATTCAGCAGGTTTTTGCGGCACAGGCCGGTGATAGACCCACCATGTCTTCTGAGGCTTTATTGAGATTGGATAAGTTTACTAAGCTCTTTCCAGTTCACTTCAATGGTGCACCTTCTGAGGACCCACAAGATTATCTTAACCGCTGCCACGAGTGCTGCGGAACATGGGTATAGTTGAGACCAATGGGGTCGATTTGCTGTGTTTCAGATGACGGGCTCCCCCAAGAGGTGGTGGAGAGATTTTATGTTAACCAGACCAGTTGGGTCGCCTGCACTTGCTTGGGATCAGTTCTCACAGCTATTTCTAGAGAAGTTCCTCCCTGTCACACTGAGGGAGGATTACCGCAGGCAGTTTGAGCATCTCTAAAAGGACAGTATGAATGTCACCCATTATGAGACTCGATTTGTGGACTTATATCGCCATGCCACTATCCTGCTTCCTACTGAGAAGGAGCAGGTGAGGAGATTTATTGATGGGCTCACTTACACTCTCACGCTTCAGATGGCCAAAGAGTCAGAGAGTGATATTTCCTTCCAGACAGCCATTGATATTACTAGACGTATTGAGTTGGTTCGTGCTCAGGAGAGTGGATCGGTATCAGATAAGAGGCCCCGTCATTCTGGTAGTTTCGACGGTGCCTCACCTGGAGGTAGGGGTGCTTTTGATAGAGGCGATCCTCCCAGCCCATTTCATTCAGCGCTTCAGGCATCTCATGGTGCTTCTGGGGTCGTGGTCCTTATGTGCCTTATTTCGGGCAACCAGCCTATAGTGCGCCATCAGCTCCTATCAATGCGCCTCCGATATGGAGCTATCACCTTGGTTATCTGGCCCGTTCGGGTCAGCTTCAGTTCCAGCAGCCACAGCAGCAGGATGGGTGTTTTGAGTGTGGTGGTTTTGAGCACATCAGGAGGTCATGTCCGAGGTTATTGGGTGGCATGCCACAGTAGAGTTCTCATGCCATGGTTCCAGCACCGGTTGCTCTACCGCCCGCTCAGCCAGCCAAGGGCAGGGGTCAGGCAGCCAGAGGTGAGGGTCAGACCGTTAGAAGTGGAGGTCATGCCGTTAGAGGTGGAGGCCAACCAACTATAGGCCGTCCCAGAGATGTAGTTCAGCATGGTGGGGCCCAGCCTCGATGTTATGCTTTCTCAGCTAGGCCTGAGGCCGAGTCATCTAACGTCGTTATCACAAGTATTGTTCCCATTTTCCATAGAGATGCTTCAGTTCTATTTGATCCGGGATATACTTACTCCTATGTGTCATTCAATATTGCTGCATATCTGGTTGTGCCTCGTGATTCTTTGAGTGCTCCTGTGTATGTGCCCATGCCTGTGGAAGATTCTATTATCGTAGATCGTGTCTATCGCTCGTGTGTGGTTACTATTGGGGTCTTGAGACTAGTGTAGACCTTCTACTTCTTGATATGGTAGATTTTAATGTCATCTTGGGTATGGATTGGTTGTCACCTTATCATGCTATATTAGACGGTCACGCCTAGACGGTGACCTTAGCCATGCCGGGGTTGCCTTGATTAGAAGGGGGGGGGGGCTCCTGGCCACTCTACTAGTAGAGTTATTTCTTATGTGAAGGCTCGACGTATGGTCGAGAAGCAGTGTTTGGCCTATTTGGCCTATGTCTGTGATTCTAGTGCGGAGGTTCCATCTATGGATTTAGTGCCATTTTTCGTGAGTTTCCAGAGGTGTTTCCTGCAGACATGCCGGGGATGCCACCCGATAGGGATATTAATTTCTCTATTGATTTGGCTTTGGGCACTCAGCCCATTTCTATTCCACCATACCGTATGGCCCTGCCGGAGTTGAAGGAGTTGAAGAAACAGTTGCAAGATTTGCTTGATAAGGGCTTCACTAGACCTAGTGTCTCACCCTGAGGTGCGCCCATGTTGTTTGTGAAGAAGAAGGTTGGGTCGATGAGGATATGTATAGACAATCGGTAGTTGAACAAAGTCACTATCAAGAACAAATATCCGTTGCTGAGGATTGATGACTTATTTGATCAGCTTCAGGGTGCCAAAATGTTTTCGAAGATTGATTTGGGGTCTGGCTACCATCAGTTGAGGATTAGGGTTGATAAATTCCCTACCTGCATTTATGGATTTGATGAATCAAGTATTCAAACACTATTTGGGTCCTTTTGTGATTGTATTCATGATGACTTCTTGATCTACTCCCATAGTTGAGAGGAGCACGAGCAGCATCTTCGGATTGTACTTCAGACTCTAAGAGATAGCTAATTATATGCCAAGTGTTCGAAGTGTGAGTTTTGGTAGACTCGGTCGCCTTTTTGGGGCACGTTGTATCGGCAGAGGGCATAAAAATGGATCCTAAGAAGATTGAGGCAGTTCAGAACTAGCCTAGACCTACTTCAGCTACAGGGATCCGGGGTGTTTATTACCACCAATTCGTGGAGGCGTTTACATCCATAGCAGCTCCATTGACCAGGTTGACCCAGAAGGGTGCCCCGTTTAGATGGTCGGACGAGTGTGAGTTGAGCTTTCAGAATCTCAAGATCGCTTTGATTACGACGCCAGTGTTGGTGTTGCCCACCAATTCAAGATGTTGCACGGTGTACTGTGATGCATCTCGTATTGGGCTCAAAGCGGTATTGATGCAGTATGGTAGGGTGATTACATATGTGTCGCGGCAGTTGAAGGTTAATGAGAAGAATTACACTATTTATGACTTAGATTTGGCAGCCATTGTTCATGTGCTGAAAATTTGGAGCCACTATCTTTACGGCGTGTCGTGCGAGGTATTCACGGATCATCAGAGTCTACAGTAGTTGTTCAAACAAAAGGATCTCAACTTGAGGCAAAGGAGGTGGTTGGAACTATTGAAGGACTATGATATCACTATTTTGTATCACCCCGGGAAGGCCAATGTGGTGGCCGATGCCTTGAGTAGAAAGGCAGTGAGTATGGGCAGCCTTGCGTACATTCCAGTTGGAGAGAGACTACTTGCATCAGATGTTCAGGCTTTGGCCAATCAGTTCGTGAGGTTAGATGTTTTAGAGCTCAGTCGTGTTCTAGCTTGTACAGTCGCTCGGTCTTCCTTGTAGGAGCACATTAGGGAGCGGCGGTATGATGACCCTCATTTGCTTGTCCTTAGGGACACGGTGCGGAACGGCAGTGCCAAGCAGGTTACTGTGGGAGATGATGGGGTTTTGAGGATGCAGTGTCATATTTGTGTGCCCAATGTGGATGGACTTCGTGAGTTGATCCTTGAAGAGGCCCACAGTTCCCGGTATTCTATTCATCCGGGTGCCGCCAAGTTGTATTTGGACTTGCGGCAGCATTATTGATGGAGAAAGATGAAGAAGGATATAGCTGCATATGTAGCTCGATGTCTAAATTGTCACCAAGTAAAGTATGAGCATCAGAGGCCTGGTGGTTTGCTTCAGAAGTTAGAGATTGCTGAGTGGAAGTGGAAGAATATCACTATGGATTTTGTTGTTGGACTCCCATGGACTCAGAAGAAGTTCGACGCGGTATGGGTCATTGTGGACAGGTTGACCAGTGGCAATTACCTTTTCATCAGAGCGATTAGCTGAGATCCACATCCGCGAGATCGTCCGTCTTCACGGTGTTCCCATGTCTATTATTTTTTATCGAGGTACGCAGTTCACCTCGCACTTCTAGAGGGCAGTACAGTGTGAGTTGGGCACGCAGGTTGATTTGAGCACAACATTTCATCCCTAGACATACGGACAGTCCGAGCACACTATTTAAATATTAGAATACATGCTCTGCGCTTTTGTTATGGACTTTGGGGGTTCTTGGGACCAGTTCTTGCCATTTGCGGAGTTTGCCTACAAAACAGCTACCAGTCGAGCATTCAGATGGCTCCTTATAAGGTGTTATATGGGAGGTGGTGCCGTTTGCCAGTTGGATGGTTCGAGCCGGGGGAGGCTCAGTACAGGATGCCTTGGATAAGGTCTAGATTATTCAGGACCGACTTTGCACCACTTAGTCTAGCCAGAAGAGTTATGCCGACCGTAGAGTTGATGTTGCATTCATGATCGGAGAGAGAGTGTTGCTCCGGGTTTCACCCATGAAGGATGTGATGAGGTTCGAAAAGAAGGGCAAGTTGAGCCCTAGGTATATCGGGCACTTTGAAATTCTTGAGAGAGTGGGTGAGGTGGCCTACAGGCTCACATTGCCACCTAGTTTATCAGCAGTCCATCTAGTGTTCTATGTGTCCATGCTCCAGAAGTATCACGGTGATCCATCCCATGTGTTAGATTTCAGCTCAGTCCAATTGAACAAGGATTTGACTTATGAGGGGGAGCCCGTGGCTATTCTAGCTCGGCAGGTCCGACAGTTGAGGTCTAAGAGTTATCCTTCAGTTCGAGTGTAGTGAAGAGGTCAACCGATCGATATCACACCTTTTCACCAATCTACGTACTTTTCTATGTCCGTTCGAGGACGAATATTTTTTTTAGAGATGGAGAATGTGATGATCAGATAGGTCATCTAGAGTTTTAACCCTTAATTATGTGTTTCAAAAACTCAAATAGTTCCTTTTAGCCTTCCTCGATTTGTGTGCGCAGTCTATATCTTGTTCCGGAAGGCTTATATGTGAAAAATTGATTAAAATGTGAATCTGTGCCTTAAAAATTCATTTGAGTTGACTTTGATCAACGTTTTGAGCAAACAAACCCGAATCCGTATTTTGACGGTCCTGGTGGGTCCGTATCGTGATTTGAAACTTGGACGTATGCTCGGAATCGTATTAGAAGGTCCCTAGCTCGAATTATCGCAATTTGTTGAAAATTTAAAGTTTAAAAAATTTATAAATTTGACCACAGTTTGACACTATTGTTACCAAGTCCGGATTTTAGTTCTGGGACTTGGTATAGGTTCATTACTGTTGTAGACATGTAATTTTTAACCCACACATCGGAACCACCTCTAATAGTCATAATACTTTTAGAATAATTATTGGGACCTATTTTGTAGGAATCCGTTTTATTATTAATTTAATTCTATTTTAGGTTCAAAATTGAAAAATACCAAAAATAGTTCCAGGCTCTTATCTCCTTAATTCAATCAAAAGCCTTGTGTTTTGGGGCATGTTTAAAACAAATTTCTTTTGGTCGTGTCTTGGCCCAATCTTATATTGGAGCCCAATCTAAATATAAGCCAAATTCAGCAGCCCAATAGCCTAGCCCATTCTTTCCCTCTCTTTGCCACATCGAATAACAAATTCTGACAGGAGAGAATTTCATTCATGATTCCATCGATTCCCTGCTCACACGACTCCACTATTGATATAACAGAATTGGGGGAATCACAACGGGGGGATCCTCTGGAGAGAGTCAGTTATCTTTGAGAGCAAGGAGAGGGTCCTAGGAGGGATTTGAATTTTTCACAGAAAGGGATCATCGATTTTGGTCTTCTTCTTCTCCAAAAAATTTCAGAAAAAGAAACAAAAAAACAAAAATAGAGGAACATATACTTCTACTTCCTCCAACTTCGTTTCGGGCAGATAAAAGTCTTTGAGAATCGCTTTCTATCAAAGAGGTACTAGGGCTTCGATTCTAGTTTGCCAGCTCAAGTTCCGGTCACGGTTCGCTGCTCCGTTGCTGATATTCACACTAAAAAACCAGCAGAAACTTTCGTCCAGGTTCATTTCTTAATTCTTGCTTATTTGGTTTGGTATGACTTAAACATGATGAATCTGAGGATGACTGTTTCTAGTTTGTTAATTTCATGAATTGATATGCTCAAATTACACCTTAACGAATATCGTAACGTGGTTGATGTTTGATAAATCATCTAGCAATGGAAAAATCCAAAACAAGCAATCAAATCATCCGCGTTTGGTGTTGAATTTGCGACCGCATAACTGATATGCGGTTCACATTTTTAACTTAATCGCCAGAAACACTGGATTAGTCTGCGCTTGGGGTTGACTCTGCGACCGCATAACTGATATGCAGTTCGCATTTGTGACCTGATTATCGCATTTCTGACATTAAATCTTACCCAGGATTCTGTTCTGATTTGCGATTTCTACGTGAAATTTGCGGCTTGCAGACACACTTTGCGATCACATATTGGATCGCATTTTGACATCGAACCTTGATCTGAGGTTCTGTTCCGATCTGCGATTCTTGCACGCAATATGCGTCTTGCATATGGGATCTGCGATAGCAAATCCCTATTTGCAGTGACGTTTTGTTCTTTTCTTGTCTTTTGTGGCTCTTTAGATCGGGTTTGGTTAAATGCATGAAATAAAAGTTAAAAGAACGAGGCCATGAACAGAACTTTTATCTTTCTTTATCTTAGATCTCATTTTCTTGTATCATTACATTACTTGCTAGTAGCATGTCTAGGCCGACCACGCTTGGGTAGGCAATACTAGGATGTTCTGTTCGTTTTTTTCCAAGGCGAGAGGTCAATCCTTAGTTATATTTATCTGGGGAATGCCCCGAAGGACTTATGTATTCGACATTCCAGGGAATGCCCCGAGGTATTTGTATATGAGGGTCAAAAGTGAAACTTGTCGTACTTTGATTCTATTTTCCTTCTTTATTAGGTGGGAATGACCTCAAGCCTCTTGTTTGTTTTTTTATCTCAATTCAAATGTATTAAAAGCCAACTAAATCGAGTACGCAACCGTGATTTTTACGGGATTCAGGAAATGCCTAATACCTTCTCCCCGAATCAAATGAACCCCCTTACCCAAATCTCTAGTACGAACTTGGCTTTGAGTCTAAGTTCTAAAATTGTGGCCTGGCACACCGGAACCAATTGTCAGGTGGCGACTCTAAATTTTTCTGATTAATCTATCTCTTTGTCACTTTCCAAATTGGAGACCCCTTTACGAGCTTTATTAAGCCTTTTACCCAAAGGGTTTAGTAAAGCCTCGTCGCCCGTAAAAAGGAGGAGTGACAGCTCTAGCGACTCTGCTGGGGAACTCTTGCCTGCGGGTTCGAGCTATTACTTGATTTGTTGGCTTTTAAAATGTTTAGTTGAGTTTTATGTTTTCGTTAGCTTTACTTACTATTATTATGCTTTCCTGTTTTGTTACTTTTATTATGCTTTCATGTTTTTGTTATTTGCTAGTTGTCTGTGTGTTTACAGTTTTTGCTTTATGTGTTTATCGCTTTATAACTGTCATCAAATGCATTGCCCGGTCATTTCTTTCTGCAACAAGTCCCGGAGCACGTGTCGCGTGCACGAGCTCTTTGTTGAGTCACCCTTAATTTAGGAGGGGAAGCCGACGGACGTATGGAGTGGGTGGAAAGCTTAAGCAGCCACCATCGACCATACGCTTTCCCCGAACTGCCTTGTTAGTGAACCCCAAACTTAGGTCAGCCTTTTAGTAATTTTATTTGCATCATTTCATTTGGACCTAGCAGGGCTCGGTCCCATGCACCGTGTCCATTTGTAGGAGACCTATCCAAATTTTGTCAAAATGGGCCTGTGGCCCAAAATGACGTTTAATCATCCTACGTGCTAATTGTTGCATCTGTGAGGGTAAAAAGGTCATTTGGCAGACCGATGTCTTGGAAGGAAGAGTGAAAATGAAGCAAATTGGGTCCCACTAGTATTTTCTTTCATATTCTTTTGAAAAAAAAAAACAAAAACGAAAAAGAAAAGAAAAGAAAAATAAAAAAAAAGGATGAAAAGAAAAAAAGGAAGGTTTTGCATTTTTCATCATTTTCCAAGAATTCAAAAGGAAAAAATCCAAGAGGCTTTACATCATTTTCCAAGAGACAAAGTCTAGTTTTTAGTTGCATCGTCTTGAACTACGCGAATTTGATTCTCGTCTCTCCAGGCAGGATATGTAGGCAACCCACATAGGTTCCAGTCTTCCTAGTAAGTCCTAGGTTCTTGGCTGCCGGGGTCGTAGCCAACTCCTGCATGTCTAGCCACTTTCGGGCCACATCGGCCATTCTTGTCAAATATGGTTATTTTTGCATAAGTAGCTCAATCACAGTGTCATGGCACTCTAAAGTCCGTCCGTATTGGGTTTGCGTCCCTAGCCACATTTGGCCATATCGGCCATTTTTGAAAAATAGTCCATTTCTGCAAAATAATGCTTTAAGACCATGATTTTCGGGATATTAGAGTCATGTAAGTTTTAAATGAAATATTTCTCATGTTTAGGGGTAAACTTTGTCAAGTTTGCACTAACAGTCACTTTCAGCCACCTAGGCCAATCTGCAGATATAGCCAAATCGCGCCCGCATATGTCCACTAGGAAGTGTTGTGGTGTCATTCCAAGTCATTAACCATGTTCTCCTCATTTAGGTATGGATCCGCTGATTCGATCCAAAGTGCTGATGGTGGTAAAGGTTCCTAAGAAATTGATCAAATGGTGGAACATGTTTTCATCGTTAGAGCAGCACGAGTTGATGCATAAATTGGGTACACTAACTTCTCTTCTTGATATCACACCCCACCTGGACTTAGTGGAGGCAATGCTGACCTACTGGAACCCGCAGAACTTAACTTTCAAATTTGGGGAGTGTGAGATGACTCCTACCTTGGCAGAAATATCAGGTCTCACCCGTTTAAGTTATATAGGCAAGAACATGATACTTCCCCGGGACCACTCTAGGACAAGATTTCTCAAAGACCTAGGCCTAAAAGATAACAAGCATTTGAAGTGCCTTGAGCAGTCTTGGGTATCTTTGGATTATTTGTTTGCTAGATTTGGACCACAGGATAGTTTTGACGTCTTTTGGGATGAGTTCTGCACGACCAAAGCAAAGTGGCAAAGACGTCGCCTTGAAGCTTTCAGCCTCGCCTTGTTGGGATTATTGGTTTTTCCATTAGATGAAAGGCACATTAGCACCCATCTGCAGTCAGTGGTAATGGCACTATTTCATGAGAAGCAACCCAAAACTGTTACCGTTGTGCCAATGATCTTAGCAGAGTTGTACCGAGCCCTAAGTGAGGTTAAGGAAGGTGTCAGGTATTTTGAGGGCAGTAACTTGTTGCTACAATTATGGATGATGGAACATTTGCACACAACTTCCTTAATTTGTCCCATCGACTGTGCTTTGAGGGATCGGGTGGTATGCATCGAGCGTAGGATGAAATCTCCTAAGTTTACATACCCAATAGGTTTCACAGCTTGGATTGAGTTCCTTGGTTTGAGGACGAACGAGAATGTGTTGTGGGCTTACCTTTGGCTACCTTTAGATGATATCTTGGTAGGATGCCTTATGCAGCCCTTCCTGATGCTGATAGGACTTAAGTGTGTCAGGTCGTATAGCCAGTCAGGATAATGCGACAGTTGGGCAGATGACAAGAGGAGCCTCCAACCTTGAACCTTCGGAGGTACATCAGGAATTTTAGCAATAAGCTGGTTGACGAAATCAAGTACGTGCAATATTGGAATAATGCAAAGAGGATGAAGAAAGAAACATTAGTAAAGGATATTGGCAGGCCCGAGTGTACTCAGGAGTACCTGATTTAGTTACAGTCCGCCCCACCAGGGGTCAGCACCCCATTGCCGGCACAGCTTAGGGGGCGGGCAGTTCAGACAGATGATTAAGCATCGGACCAAGATCCCCAGGGTAAGTTTGAGCTGAGAAAGTCTCAGTTAACGGAATTGGCAGCAAAGGTGGAGTAGGATAAGCAGTATCTGCTTAGAGTTAGTCTTCAGGAGGCAGGGGCACATGCCAGAGTCTTTATTCCTAGCTTCGGTGTTTCTCTACGGGGCATGTTACAAAGCTTGAACATGACGGATAGCTCAGAACCATCCCAACCAGGACAGTTGCGTTCAGGAGCAGTTTGAGGATTCATTTTATTTAAATTTAATATTTTAAAATTGTCTCATATTGTCTTTTACTACTGAGCCCTTTAGGTAGTGTCAAAGTCAGTCAAAGTGTAGTCAAGCGTGTCGGGTCTTCCATTAGCAAAATTTTAAAATGAAAATCCTGAAGTTTATTTTCCATCACTTTTTCAAAACTACGCTTGGTTTGATTCATGAAAAACATGATCCATAGGCAACCTACATCAGGTTCTATCGAGCTAGGGTGCATAAAAAAAATGGAAATTGGTAAAAAGTGGTGAAAAGAGAGAAAGCAAGATTGAAATAAGTAAATTGGGATGATGCCATATGACCTTGTGACCCTCACAGCCATGTTAGAACCGCTATTTGCTGTTAGGTGCATTGCACATAATGTGATATTATTATCTGATAAATGCCCTAACGCTGACATGATGGTTTTGTGTTGTTGTACTATGTTATTCTCCAACTCATTTAGGAAGGTGGTTAGTTTGTTGGCATCCTGGCAAGTCATCCGTACAATACCCGATCAAAACGCCAAATAGTCATGGCTAGCAAGGAAACAGACACTGTAGTGGTAGACCCGCCGAGAGAGATGGTTGAGTCAGAATCGGAATTGCAAGAGGAGGTCCGGAGGTTGAAACATCAGATGGCAGAAATGTATCAGGCATGGGTTAAGGGACACCCTCCACCCTCGTTCCCCACCAACTACACAGAAAACCCTGCTTCCATTCCACCACTCTCTCAATCCCAGATGGCCAATATCATTGACCTTTCCCCACAACACGCACCCAGTTTCACCCTTTACCACAATTACCCCGGTAATTCGGCCCAAACTTTTCATGCTCTACCAGTCAAAACAACCTCGTACCCTGCTCCAACATCTGCTCCTATTTTCGTACCCCCACCACAAACTACCCTTCATCGATCTTCTAGTGAACCCGCATTTCCCGCCCAGATGCCCATTACAATGCACTGGAGCCCACTTTCAAAAGTCCCAGACCACTACTCCTACACCCACCAGTTTGAGCATCATGTCGAAGCTGACAAACCACCCAAGAATGCAGAGCAGGAAGAGATGTTTAGGAAATTACAGAGTCTCGAGCAATCATTGAGAAATATGCAAGGGTTGGGGAACCAGGTGAGTGTTGCCTATAAGGATTTATGTTTGTTTCCCGATGTCCAGCTGCCTGCCGTATTCAAGATGCCCAAGTTCGGCTTGTATGACAGACATGGGGATCCTGTTGCCCATCTAAGGGGTTATTGCAGCAAGATGAGAGGCGCCGGAGGAAAAGACGAATTGCTAGTGGCCTACTTCAGCCAAAGTCTGAGTGGGACAGCTTTAGAATGGTACACCCTTCAGGACATTAACAGGTGGTACACTTGGGACGATATGGCTTAGGCCTTCGCCCGACATTTTCAGTACAAGATAGACATTGTTCCAAACCGCCTATCTCTAACCAAGGTGGAAAAGAAACCCAGTGAAAGCTTTAGAGAATATGGGTTCCGATGGAGGGAGCAAGCTGCACGAGTCAATCCTCCGATGGAAGAAGACGAGATGGTTAAATACTTCCTTCAGGCCTTGGAGCCCACTTACTATGGACACTTGATTTCGGCCGTTGGTAAGTCTTTCAATGATGTGGTGAAGATGGGAGAAATGGTAGAAGAGGGGCTCAAGTCCAATAAGATCATGAGTTATTCTGCTATAAAAGCAACTACCCAGGCAATCCAAAGTGGTACCGGAAGTTTGCTAGGCAAGAAGAAGAAGGAAGATGTCGCTGTGGTTGTCTCCGGATCATGGCAGAGCCAAAGGGGTTCACCTCACCAGTACACCCATCCTCGACCCTGACTGCAAACTTACACCCAAGCTCCATATAATACCCCTCAACATTACTTTTCTTCGCCAAGCCCACAAGACTTAGCCAGACCACCCGAATACTTTGTTCACTATGCCCAGCCATATGCTCCACCCCCTCCTTACCCACAATGGCGGGCCCCTGTCCTACAGAATACCTACCCAGCTCCACCAAATGCCTACCCATCTCCACAACCTTACCAAAACCTCAATGGTCCATTCTTTCGACCAAGACCATATTAAAGGAGAGAGAGGCAGCAACGACAACAAACTTTTACCCCGCTTGGAGAATCCTATTGTCACGACCCAACCGGAGGGCCGCGACATGGCACGGGATCCTGCTCGCAGAGTGCCGGCGTACCCTTCATATCTGCTATCTTACTTTCTTTATTATCTAGAAGGTCGGTGAATGCCTGCAAACATAACAACAATGATCATAATTAACTCGGACCTTCCGATAACAACACATTTTATATACACATATATCCACAGAAATATTGCATCATGACGTAGGCATACATATACAACATACCACGGCCAACACGGCCATCGTGCAAAAGCTATACAACAGAATACATACGCTTGCCGACAAGGCAATTCAGCTGTGCATAAGTCATCCCATTGTCTAAACATAACTCAATACTTGTCTGTAAACGTACATAAACTAACACTTGTCCATAAGCCTCTACTGAAACATACATCATACAACTTGTGTCGGAACAGGACCCGGACACGCCCAAAATGCCTATACAAAATGCATACCAAGGCTATAGCAAGTCCGAAGGATGAATCTTGCCAATATCTGCTGAACTGGATAGCCTACTGCGGTGGGGGAGCTCTGTCTATCAATCTCTCAGGTCCTGCAGCACGACATGCAGCGTCCACAAATAAAGGACGTCAGTACGCATAAGGTACTGAGTATGTAAGACGGGAAGGCATAACATAGAGCAATGATATAAGTCAGGATAGGAAACATATAACCTGTACCATCTGAACACCTCTGAGGGCGGCTAACCATGACATGCTCGTCGTGCTTATGCATATATACATAACCTTTCTAACATCATCATGCATATATACATAACCTTTCTAACATCATCATACACATGTTCATTATCATTATCATCATCTTATACATAACCTCCGTGGCCTTACCATTTTCATATACATTTACATACGCCTCTATGGGCTTACCATTTTCATATACATATATCGTTATCATATACGTTTACATAGTCATTATCTTATACATTTACATACGCCTCTGTGGGCTCGTCATCATCATTATACATTTACATATGCCTCTGTAGGCTCGTCGTCATCATCATAGCATATCATATCATATCATACCCGGCCATATCAGGCTCGGTCACAACATACCCGGCCCTCATTAGGCTCGGTCAAGGGAATTAGATTACACATATATAATTCATGCTCAACTTATGAAAAATGTGTTCTAAGCCTTTTCGAGTGGCATTCGACTGTTATCCTCTTTCCACGTAATTAATAATATCTCTTTATTATGAACCTTATAAGACTCAGGAAATACCACAACATTGATATCGTAGGAATAAGAGCAATCCTTCCATAAGAGGGAAACAATATAAGCAACCCTAGCTTCTAAGAATAGAGTATTCTTTTGGGGCTCGTTCATTGCATTGTATTCAATAGGAGTCGTGCAAAAGAAAGAACGGTATAGTCTTACATACCTGGTATATCCTTTACCAGTTCTCAAGCTACGCAATTGCCACAATTCCTTAGTCTACAATTAAAGAACAGTTCAACCGTTACTCACTAAACGTCATAGCTATCATTAATCATAATCCCCAAATTTTGCATGGTGCTTCTCCACACCCTTCCTCCTCTAAATCTTATCAAACATAGTTATAACACATGCAACTCATCTGCAACCCAAAATAACCATAACCCATTCCATTTAGCTGCAATTATCTTGAATTCATGGTTTTCAATCACCCTCCCATGAATACTTACATGCATGGAACAACATATCATGAATTCCCAAGAGAAGGTTGCATGAAAGGGAGTAATAACTTACCTTGCATGTGGATTATCTAGTCTTTTCCCTTGATTCTTCAATTTCTAAGTCTCACTCTCAATTAGGGCTCGCAGAAGGAGGAGACTCAGCTAGGGCTTTTCTTTGGTTCTTCAATTTCAAGATTCTTCTTCAATTTAGAGCTTGGAAGGGGAAAAAATTGTTTATAGATCGTGTGGGACTGTGAGAGGGGTCGTTGGCGGTCCTTCTACTGAGTTTGAGTTCACAAAATGAAGAAAGAACTGGGTAGGACCCCTTTTATAGGCCTGTCAATAAATGACACACGTGTTTGACATTTTTCAAGTTTGCGATCGCATTTCTGCCGCAAACACGACATGCGGTTCGCATTTTGGTCGCAAATATCAACCCAGAAATCTGTTACATTATGCGATGCAGAAGGGTGAGATTTGCGGTTCGTATTTTCAACAATGCGACCGCATTTCTGACGCTGATTTCAGCCCTGAACTCTGTTCCATTCTGCGATGGAGGATGTCACATTTGCGGTCCGCATTTGCATTATGCGGTCGCATACTGGCCGCATTTCTGACACAGATTTCTTCCCAGAAATCTGTCTCAGTTTGCGATCTTGGTGTTGGATATGCGGTCCGCATTTGTGTTTTGCGGTAGCATATTCAACTCTGCAACACCTTTGCTCTTTTCTTGGCTTTTTGAACTATTTTTCGGGTTCTTAGGCTCTTATATGTAGACTATCTCACAGCGTATTCTAACGTATGAAATTACAGGTTGTAACACTTTCCCCCCCTTAGGAACATTCGTCCCCGAATGTAAGGATCTACAGGAACAAGTACATTATCAGCATTTAATGAAAGGTAATAATGAAGAGTATCTCAAGTTCCTATTTACCTCATAAGGACGCTTCTCCTTTCAATGCACTCTGCGTTTCTTCGCATCACCATCATCTATTTCCTGGAACAAGTACGGATATTTAGACTTCATCTCTTCCTCTGCTTCCCATGTCATTTCTTCCACGTTCTTGTTCCTCCATAACACCTTAATGGAAGCTACATCTTTTGTTCTTAGCTTGCGGATTTGTCGGTCTAATATAGCCACTTGTACCTCTTCGTATGTTAGATCCTTTGTAATCTGTATGTCTTGGATGGGGACAACCCGAGAAGGATCTCCGATACATTTCCTTATCATGGACACATGGAATACCGGATGGACAATTTCCATTTCGGATGGTAGTTCTAACTCATAAGCAACATGTCCAATTCGTCGAAGGATTTTGTACGGACCGATGTACCATGGGCTTAGTTTACCCTTCTTTCCGAAGCGCATGGCACCCTTCATTGGTGAAACTCTCATGAACACCCAATCACCCACTTCAAACTCTAGATCACGACGTCGGACATCAGAATAGGACTTTTGCCTGCTTTTTGCTGTCTTCAATCGTTCCTGTATCACTTTCACTTTCTCAATGGCTTGGTGGATCAAATCCGGCCCATACAACTCAGCTTCACCAACTTCGAACTACCCAACTGGTGATCTACATCTTCTCCTATATAGTGCCTCATATGGGGCCATCTTAATACTGGAGTGGTAGCTGTTATTGTAGGCAAACTCTATAAGTGGAAGATGGTCATCCCAACTACCTTTGAAATCTAGAACACATGCTCGCAGCATATCTTCCAGCGTCTGAATGGTACATTCAGCCTGTCCGTCCGTTTGCTGATGAAAAGCTGTGCTGAGATTCACTTGTGTACCCAAACCTTTCTGGAAAGATTTCCAAAAGTTAGCTGTGAACTGGGCTCCTCTGTCTGATATGATAGTCATTGGTACACCATGAAGTCTAACAATCTCCTTGATGTACAGCCTTGCATAGTCTTCAGCTGTGTAGGTTGTCTTAACTGGCAGAAAATGGGCACATTTAGTAAGTCGATCAACTATCACTCAGATGGAGTCGAACTTACGACTGGAGCGAGGTAATCCAACAATGAAGTCCATGTTAATCACCTCCCATTTCCAGGTTGGAATCTCTATATCCTGAAGCAATCCACCAGGTTTCTGATGTTCTATCTTTACCTGTTGGCAATTGGGGCACTGGGCTACAAATTCTGCAATCGACTTCTTCATGCTATCCCACCAATACTGCTTTGACATCATGATACATCTTTGTTGAGTCGGGATGGATGGAATATCGGGATTGATGAATTTCCCTCATAATCTTCTCTCGCAACCCTACTACATTAGGCACACATAATCGGCCTTGACATCTCAATGTTCTATCTCCTGCAATCTCAAAAGCCGAAATCCTTCCCCGTTGAATGCTCTCTCTCAATCGTACCAAGGTGGTATCTTCGTATTGCCGAGCTTTCACCTCGGCTACGAGAGATGATTCTGATGTATTATGTACAACAACACCTCCGTCCTCGGAGTCTAATAATCTGATTCTCATGTTAGCTAGCTGATAAAGCTCTTCAGTTAAACTCCGTTTACCTGCTTTAACGTGCGCTAAACTTCCCATTGACTTACGACTGAGGGCATCTGCCACAACATTGTCTTTGCCCGGATGGTACAATATTTCGACATCGTAGTCTTTCAGTAATTCAAGCCTATGTCGTTGTCTCAAATTTAACTCTTTCTGACTGAAGATGTATTGCAAACTTTTATGGTCTGTGTAGATGTCGACATGGACACCATATAGATAGTGTCGCCATGTCTTCAAAGCATATATTACTGCAGCTAATTCCAAATCATGGGTTGGATAATTCTTTTCATGCTTCTTCAATTGTCTCGAAGCATAAGCAATCACCTTCCCATGCTGCATCAATACACACCCCAAACCTATGCCGGAGGCATCACAATATGCCACATAACCCTCAGTTCCGTCGGGAAGAGTAAGAACTGGAGCGGATGTTAATCGATCTTTCAGTTCCTACAAGCTCCTCTCACAAACATCCGACCATTGGAATTTGGTAGCTTTCTGGGTCAGCTTAGTTAATGGTGCCAATATAGAAGAAAATCCTTCTACAAACCGCCTATAATACCGTACTAACCCCAAGAAGCTACGAACTTCTGACGGCGTAGTAGGTCTTGGCCAATTCTTGACTGCATCGATCTTTTGAGTATCGACACTAATACCTTTGTCAGATATCACATGGCCTAAGAATGCTACTAAGTTCAGCCAAAATTCACATTTGGCGAGCTTTGCATATAACTTGTGATCTCGAAGGGTCTGCAATACTATCCGCAAGTGACCCATATGTTCTGCCTCTGAACAGGAATACACTAGGATATCATCAATGAATACCACCACGAACACATCAAGATAAGGCATGAATACAGTGTTCATGAGATCCATGAAAGCAGCCAGGGCATTTGTTAGCCAGAACGACATTACTAGCTCAAAATGCCCATATCTCGTTCAAAAGGCTGTTTTTGGAATATCTTTCTCTTTGACTCTCAACTAAAAATATCCTGAACGTAGGTCAATTTTGGAGAAATATTTGGCTCCTTGGAGTTGGTCAAACAGGTCATCAATTCTTGGGAGTGGATATTTGTTCTTTATGGTGACCTTATTCAACTGACGATAATCGATACACATCCGTAACGATCCGTCTTTCTTTCGTACGAACAAAACTAGCGCACCCCAAGGTGAAGTGCTAGGCCTAATGAATCCTTTATCCAGCAAGTCCTTCAACTGTACTTTCAACTCTCGCAATTCTGCTGGGGCCATTCTATATGGAGGGATAGAAATTGGGTGAGTATCCGGCAACACATCGATGCCAAACTCAATCTCCCTTTCAGGTGGAAGACCCGGGAGTTCATCTGGAAAGATATCTGGAAATTCATTGACTATGGGAATCGATTGCAGAATAGGCAACTTCGCCTCCGCGTCCATAACGCGAACAAGATGGTAGATATAACCCTTGGAGATCATCTTTCTTGCCTTAAGGTAGGAAATAAACCTACCTTTCGGCGTAGCAATGTTTCCCTTCCATTCAAGGATGGGTTCACCAGGAAATTGAAATCTAACCATCTTCGTATGACAATCAATGCTTGCATAGCATGATGCCAACCAATCCATTCCCATTATTACATCAAAATCAACCATTTCTAATTCAAACAAATTTGCCGAGGTTTGATGACTATAAATCGTCATGGTGCAACCTCTATATACTCTCTTGACAACCACGGAATCTCCTATTTGAGTAGATACCGCAAATGGTTTACTTATTAATTCAGGTTCGATATCAAACTTATCAGCCACAAGGGGTGTAACATAAGACAATGTGGATCCGGGATCAATCAAGGCATACACATCATGAGAAAACACTGATAATATACCTGTGACGACATTCGGAGATACTCAAGATCCTGTCGACCTGCTAGAGCATATATGCGATTTTGAATACCACTTGAGCTCGGTACTACACCTCTACCTCTACCACGACCTGCTGGCTGCTGGAAACCCCGTACTGGAGGTCGAATTGATAAGGAAGAACCAGCCACAGATTCAGTCTGCTGAGCCATACCACCACCCCTTCTGTAAGGACAATCCCACATCATGTGGTCAGGCTGTCCGCAAGAATAACATATATCAGAACCTCGACGGCACGGTCCAAAGTGGGTCCTGCCGCACTGATCACAACGAGGTATTGGGGATCTCGTCTGACTAGTAACCCTGTAATGTGGCGAGCCTGATGGCCGCGAACTCTGAAACTGTAGATGGGCACTAGATACAGGTGGTGCCGAACTCCTTGAAGAATAGGGCCTTACACTACTTCTGGAGTCACCAGAATACCCTGCAATATCTTGTCCTCGTATGTTGGTTCCTATCCTGCTCCCTGTCTACCCTTTGCTAGCATTTACGATCCTCTATGGTCTGGGCATAGGCCTGAATACGGGAGATATCCATGCCCTCTATAACGGAAGCTGTTATGCATTCATTTATTAAATGCGGTCCTAATCCGATCACGAACAAGTGAACCCCATCGCTCATCTCGGCCACCATGTGAGGAACATACCTTGCTAGAGAGTCAAACTGCATATTGTACTCTCGTACATTCATATTACCTTGTTTAAGGTTCAAGAACTTATTCGTTTTAGCTCGTCGTACCTCAACTGGCAAGTAATGGCGAAGCAACGCCTCAGAAAATTCATTCCACACAGGTGGGGGAGCATTCGGACCCCTGGATCTTTCCCAACTGTCATACCAGAAGACTGCCAAGTCCCATAACCGATAAGAAGTCAGTTCAACTGCCTCTATATCACTGGCATGCATAACCCGCAGTGTGCGGTGTATCTGATCAATAAAAGCCTGCGGGTCTTGGAGGATCCAGATTGATGAAGTCACGAACCCTCGCACTAACCAGTCTTTCAGTAGCACCGGTATTCTGCCTCTGGGCCAGGGAAGCTACCAAGCTAGTCAACAACTGTACTGCAGTCCTCAAGTCCTGGTCTGTAGTACCAGAAGAAGGGACTGGAGATGCTGGGTGGCTCCTGATATCCTCCGGGGAAGGAGGAGTAGATGAGGTCCGAGATGGCATCTCACTTCGAGGCTCACTTTGGCCTCCTCTATCTTGGGGCACCTGACTGGTACCCTCGCCCGGTTCTGTATCAAGCCGTCTATTACTTGTTCGCTTCCTATTCGAAGTCATCGCTGAAGGAAAATAAAGCAAATGCTAGAAATGAATACTTACAACTCAGCTCTGGCCACGATCTAGATCTAGAAAGAAGGTAACATTCCTAAATGTCAAGCAGCCTCCTGATTATAAAATGTGGCGCGCCACACACCCATAATCAAGACTCTACTAGACACGGCTCATAGACAATCCCTAGGACATGACCTTGCTCTGATACCAATTCTTGTCACAACCCAACCGGAGGGCCGCGACATGGCACCGGACCCTGCTTGCAGAGTACCGGCGTACCCTTCATATCTGCTATCTTACTTTCTTTATTATCTAGAAGGCCGGTGAATGCCCGCAAACATAACAACAATGATCATAATTAACTCGGACCTTCCGATAACAACACATTTTATACACATATCCACAGAAACACTGCATTATGACGTAGGCATACATATACAACATACCACGGCCAACACGGCCATCGTGCAAAAGCTATACACCAGAATACATACGCTTGCCGACAAGGCAATTCAGCTGTGCATTAGTCATCCCATTGTCTAAACATAACTCAATACTTGTCTATACACGTACATAAACCGACACTTGTCTATGAGCCTCTACTGAAACATACATCATACAACCTGTGTTGGAACAAGACCCTGACACGCCCATAATGCCTATACAAAATGCATACCAAGGTTATAGCAAGTCCGAAAGATGAATCTTGCCAATATCTGCTGAACTGGATAGCCTACTGCGTGGGGGAACTCCGTCTATCAGTCTATCAGGACCTGCAGCATGACATGCAGCATCCACAAATAAAGGACGTCAGTACGCATAAGGTACTGAGTATGTAAGACGGGAAGGCATAACATAGAGAAATGATATAAGTCAGGATAGGAAACATATAACCTGTACCATCTGAACGCCTCTGAGGGCGGCTAACCATGACATGCTCGTCGTGCTTATGCATATATACATAACCTTTCTAACATCATCATACACATGTTCATTATCATTATCATCATCCTATACATAACCTCCGTGGCCTTACCATTTTTATATACATTTACATACGCCTCTGTGGGTTTACCATTTTCATATATATTTATCGTTATCATATACGTTTACATAGTCATTATCTTATACATTTACATACGCCTCTGTGGGCTCGTCATC
The DNA here is from genome assembly GCA_002018475.1 of Nicotiana obtusifolia. NCBI lineage: Eukaryota > Viridiplantae > Streptophyta > Magnoliopsida > Solanales > Solanaceae > Nicotiana > Nicotiana obtusifolia. The sequence continues at coordinate 279,808 of MCJB01013460.1, read as the reverse complement.
ATCTTTGTACATTTACATATGCCTCTGTGGGCTCGTCATCATCATCATAGCATATCATATCATATCATACCCGGCCGTATCAGGCACGGTCACAACACACCCGGCCCTCATTAGGCTTGGTCAAGGGAATTAGATTACACATATATAATTTATGCTCAACTTGTGAAAAATGTGTTCTAAGCCTTTTCGAGTGACATTCGACCGTTATCCTCTTTCCACATAATTAAGAATATCTCTTTATTATGAACCTTATAATACTCAGGAAATACCACAACATTGATATCATAGGAACAAGAGCAATCCTTCCATAAGAGGGAAACAATATAAGCAACCCTAGATTCTAAGAATAGAGTATTCTTTTGGGGCTCGTTCATTGCATTGTATTCAATAGGAGTCGTGCAAAAGAAAGAACGATATAGTCTTACATACCTGGTATATGCTGCACCAGTTCTCAAGCTACGCAATTGCTACAATTCCTTAGTCTACAATTAAAGAACAGTTCAACCGTTACTCACTAAACGTCATAGCTATCATTAATCATAATCCCCAAATTTTGCATGGTGCTTCTCCTCACCCTTCCTCCTATATATTTTATCAAACATAGTTATAACACATGCAGCTCATCTACAACCCAAAATAACCATAACCCATTCCATTTAGCAGCAATTATCTTGAATTCATGATTTCCAACCACCCTCCCATGAATACTTACATGCATGGAACAACATATCATGAATTCCCAAGAGAAGGTTGCATGAAAAGGAGTAATAACTTACCTTGCATGTGAATTATCTAGTATTTTCCCTTGATTCTTCAATTTCTAAGTCTCACTCTCAATTAGGGCTTGCAGAAGGAGGAGACTCAGCTAGGGCTTTTCTTTGGTTCTTCAATTTCTAGATTCTTCTTCAATTTTGAGCTTGGAAGGGGAAGAAATTGTTTAGGGATCGTGTGGGACTATGAGAGGGGTCGTTGGTGTTCCTTCTACTGAGTTTGAGTTCACAAAAATGAAGAAAGAACGTTGGACCCCTTTTATAGGCCTGTCAATAAGTGACACACGTGTCTGATATTTTTCAGGTTTGCGATCGCATTTTTGCCGCAAACACGACATGTGGTTCGCATTTTGGTCACAAATCTCAACCCAGAAATCTGTTACATTATGCGATGCAGAAGGGTCAAATTTGCGGTTCGCATTTTCAACAATGCGACAGCATTCTGGTCGCATTTCTGACGCTGATTTCAGCCCTGAACTCTGTTCCATTCTGCGATGGAGGATGTCACATTTGCGGTCCGCATTTGCATTATGCGGTCACATACTGGCCGCATTTCTGACACAGATTTCTGCCCAGAAATCTGTCTCAGTTTGCGATCTTGATGTTGGATATACGGTCCGCATTTGTGTTTTGCGGTAGCATATTCAACTCCGCGACACCTTTGCTCTTTTCTTGGGTTTTTGAACTATTTTCCGGGTTCTTAGGATCTTATATTTAGACTATCTCACAGCGTATTCTAACGTATGAAATTACGGGTTGTAATACCTATGCCAGTCTATTCCGAAGGTTAAGGCAATTGGACGTCTTGAGGCCCATTGAGTCAAAAATACCAAACCGCCCTCCAAAGAACCTCGATTATTCCCTAAGATGTGCCTTTTGTTCTGGTGCTCCAGGCCATGACATAGAAAAGTGTTGGCACCTGAAACGGGCCGTCCAGGAGCTCATTGATACCAACCAAATTGTAGTCCAAAACCCAAACACTCCAAACATTAACCAAAACCCTCTCCCTGCCAATGAAGAGACACATATGATTGAAGTAGTTTACAAGGACGGGGAACCCAAGAAGTCTTATAAGTCCGTCATGATGATTCGGGCCAGTGAAAATAATTTGGTTAAGGATCCAGACTCTACCAAAGCAAAGCTTGTGACAGTTGAAGGAGCGACAGAAAAGTCGAGCCCATTCAATTTAAAACCATCGGTGTTGGTCGTAAAAGGAATGTCAAAAAATATTGCGGCAAATCCAGAAAGCTCAAAAGTGATAGTGTCGGGGATTCCAAGTAAGCCTGTCCTAGTGATGAAAGGGGCTCCTATTACCCCTATCATCATCAAACCAGTAACTCAACCGCCGATGGCTGATACCAAGGCTGTTCCGTGGACTTACAAGCAAGTAATAGTGACAGACAAAGGAAAAGAAGTGGAGGAAGAAGTAAATGAGACTGGGGGATTGACTCGTTCTGGGAGATATTTCGCTCCAGAAGAGTTAAGGAAAGTTAAGCCATTCAAAGATAGCCAAATGCCAGTAAATAAATCAGTTACCGAGGAAGAGGCTGAGGAGTTCCTGAAGAAGATGAAGGGTCAGGATTATTCCATTATAGAGCAGTTGAGGAAAACACCTGCTCAAATTTCTCTTTTGTCCTTGCTGATACACTCAGATGAACATCGTAGGGTCTTCATGAAGATTTTAAATGAGTCACATGTTCTTGATAAGATCACAGTGAACCACTTGGAAAAGATAGCTGGCAAGATCTTCGAAGCAAATAGGATCACTTTCTCAGATGACGAACTTCCTATCGAAGGTTCAGAACACAACCGAGCTCTCTATCTCACAGTAAAGTGCGAAGATGCTGTTGTTTCGAGGGTTTTGGTTGACAATGGCTCTAGTGCAAATATTTGTCCTTTGTCTACTCTGTAAAAACTGAAGATTGGTACCGAAAGGATCCGCTTGAACAATGTGTGCGTTCGAGGCTTTGATGGAGGAGGTAAAGATTCTGTTGGAGACATAATGCTCGAATTGTCAATAGGACCAATTGAGTTCACCATGGAATTCCAAGTGTTAGATGTAGCTGTCTCCTACAATCTGTTGTTGGGGAGGCCATGGATACATGCTACTAAGGCAGTCCCGTCCTCTCTGCATCAAATGGTGAAGTTTGAATGGGACAGGCAAGAGATAGTTGTGCACGGTGAGGAAGATTTGCCAGTTGGCAATGACACGATTGTTCCGTTTGTTGAAGCTGATGATGATAAAGGATATTGGGTTTTTCAAACTTTCGAAACAGTGTCTGTTGATAAGATCACTGAAGGAAAATGCATTCCGGGTCCCAAGTTCTCCTCCGCATCTGTCATGGTTGCGAATGAAATGTTGAAGAATGGTTTTGTGCCTGGCAAGGGTTTGGGATCGTCTCTGCAAGGTATTGTACATCCAATACGCCCCAATGGGAATTATGGTACATTTGGTTTGGGATTCACGCCCACAGAGGAGACATGAAAAGGTTCAAGAATCCAAAACAGAAGGTATGGTCACTCTCCAAGCCCGTCCCACACATCTCCAAGTCTTTTATCAAACCTGCAGCCGGAAAACCTCCGACTTCCTCAATCACGGAATCTATGGTCGATATTGATGAAGAGATGGCCAAGGGGTTCCGAAGTCTTTTCAAAGAAGTCAATATGGTAGAGGTTGGTGAAGGCTCTAGTAAAGCAGATGTGCAGTTTGTCGACCCGAACGTGAAGCTTAGCAATTGGGAAGTTACTCCTCTGCCCACCAGGAAGGAGTTTTGGTAGTTTGTTTTATTTCCTTTTTATGTTATCTAGGTCGTCCCAGGGTTGTAATCCAGATTTTTCTTTCTTTTTAAGTTTTTCTTATTCTGATGTTCGAACCTTTCTATCCTTTTATTTTCAATGAAATGCAATTTCCCGTTTTCTATTATTCTTAATAATGTTTTATTTTGTTTCTTTTGTACAGTTCTTTTTATGCTGGTTGCAGTGACATGACATGCATGGGAAATTTTCAGCTGAGTTTTATAAGCCATCTAATTCTGAAATAACAATCCAAGAAGTAGAATATGATGATGAAATAGAGTATGATGAAGAAGCAGTATTTGAGCAAATCAGTAAAGAGCTAAAACAATTTGAGAAAAAACCGAAACCTAATTTGAGTGAGACTGAAGCAATCAATTTAGGGGACCAAGATGATGTTAGGGAAACCAAGATAAGTGTGCATTTACAACCCCAAATGAAGGAGGAAATAATCAAAACATTGTTTGAGTACAAAGATGTCTTTGCCTGGTCGTATGACGAGATGCCGGGTTTGAGCACTGATTTGGTAGTCCATAAATTGCCAACCGATCCAGCATGTCCCCCCGTCAAGCAAAAGTTGCGAAAGTTCAAGCTCGATATGAGTGTGAAGATCAAAGAAGAAATCACAAAGCAGCTTACTGCAAAGGTCATTCGGGTCACTCGATATCCCGCCTGGTTAGCCAATGTTGTACCAGTACCAAAGAAGGATGGTAAGACCAGGGTCTGTGTTGATTACCGTGATCTCAACAAGGCAAGCCCAGAGGATGATTTTCCATTGCCGAACATTCACATTCTGATCGACAACTGTGCCAAGCATGAGATTGGGTCTTTTGTTGACTGTTACCCTGGATATCATCAGATCTTGATGGACGAGGAAGATGCAAAACAGACAGCATTCATCACGCCATGGGGAACGTATTGTTATCGGGTAATCCATTTGGTTTGAAGAATGCTGGGGCAACTTACATGAGGGCAATGACCACCATGTTTCATGATATGATACATAGGGTGATTGAGGTTTATGTAGATGATGTGATCATAAAGTCAAAGAAGCAATCTGACCATGTCAAAGACCTGAGAAAGTTTTTTCAAAGGCTCCGCAGGTACAATCTCAAGCTCAATCCAGCAAAATGTGCATTTGGTGTCCCGTCCGATAAACTGCTGGGATTCGTGGTCAGTCGACGCGGTATTGAACTGGATCCGTCAAAGATCAAAGTCATTCATGAATTACCACCCCCGAAGAACAAAACGGAGGTGATGAGCCTACTTGGAAGGTTAAATTACATCAGCAGGTTTATTGCTCAACTCACGACAAACTGTGAGCCCATCTTTAAGATGTTAAAGAAGAATGTCGTAGTCAAGTGGACTGACGAGTGTCAAGAAGCATTTGATAAAATCAAGAGGTACCTGTCAAATCCACCTGTGCTGGTCCCACCAGAGCCGGGAAGACCTCTAATTCTCTATTTGACGGTCTTGGACAATTCTTTTGGTTGCGTATTGGGTCAACATGACATCACAGGAAAGAAGAAGCAAGCAATCTACTATCTCAGCAAGAAGTTCACCCCCTATGAGGTTAAGTACACACTGCTCGAGAGGACATATTGCGCCTTGACTTGGGTGGCACAGAAGTTGAAGCATTATTTGTCATCCCACACTACTTACCTCATTTCTCGCATGGATCCTTTAAAGTATATCTTTCAGAAGCCTATGCCCATCGGAAGACTTGCAAAGTGGCAGATTTTGCTTACAGAATTCGATATCATCTATGTGACTCGGACCGCGATAAAGGCTCAAGCTTTAGCCGACCACTTGGCCGAGAATCCGGTGGATGATGAATATGAGCCATTGAAGACTTATTTTCCTGATGAAGAGGTCATGTATATTGACGAGGTTGATCACAATGAAAAACTAAGTTGGAAACTTTTCTTTGATGGAGCTACTAACATGGAAGGGGTCGGAATAGGGGCTGTACTTATCTCTGAAACAGGGCAACATTACCCTGTAACAGCCCAGCTTCGATTTTATTGCACCAACAACATGGCTGAGTACGAAGCATGCATTCTGGGTCTGAGGTTAGCTATGGACATGGGAGTCCAGGAGATACTTGTTCTGGAGACTCAGATCTTTTGGTCCACCAGATTCAAGGAGAATGGGAAACTCGAGATTTGAAGCTCATACCTTACCGACAGTACTTGTATGATCTTTGTCAACGCTTCAGGTCAGTTGAATTTAGAAATATTCCCAGGATTCATAATGAGATTGCCGATGCCTTAGCTACCCTAGCGTCAATGCTACATCATCCAGACAAGGTTTATGTCGACCCCATACATATCCAAGTTCGTGACCGACATGCTTATTGTAATGTGGTAGAAGAGGAAATCGATGGTGAACCTTGGTTCCATGATATCAAGGAATACATCAGGTCAAGGGTATATCCAGTATATGCTACAAGAGACCAAAAGAGAACCATTCGACGTCTGGCCAGTGGATTTTTCTTGAATGGAGAAATCTCGTACAAGAGGACTCTGGATTTAGGGCTGCTGGGGTGCATAGATGCTAAAGAAGCTTCAATTATCATGGCCGAAGTACATTTTGGAGTTTGCGGTCCACATATGAATGGGTATGTATTGGCAAAGAAGATACTTCGAGCAGGTTATTATTGGCTCACCATGGAACGGGATAGTATCAGCTTTGTTCGCAAGTGTCATCAATGTCAGATACACGGTGATTTGATTCATTCTCCTCCATCTGAGTTACACACAATGTCTGCACCCTGGCCCTTTGTTGCTTGGGGCATGGATGTTATTGGGTCAATCGAGCCAGCAGCATCAAATGGGCATAGGTTTATTTTGGTGGCCATTGATTACTTTACCAAGTGGGTCAAAGCTGTAACTTTCAAGTCCGTAACCAAGAAGGCAGTGGTGGATTTTGTTCATTCAAACATCATTTGTCGGTTCGGAATTCCCAAGGTGATCATCACAGACAATGCTGCTAATCTCAACAGTCATTTGATGAAAGAGGTATGCTAACAGTTCAAGATTATGCATCGAAACTCCACTCCGTATCGCCCCAAGGCAAATGGAGTTGTTGAGGCTGCTAATAAGAACATAAAGAAGATACTTCGTAAGATAGTTCAGAGTTCTCAGCAGTGGCATGAAAAGTTGCCTTTTGCATTATTGGGTTATCGCACTACTGTTCGAACTTCAGTGGGTGCAACTCCTTATCTGCTGGTATACGGAACTGAGGCAGTTATACCTGCAGAAGTTGAGATTCCATCCCTTCGGATCGTTGCAGAAGCCGAAATTGATGATAACGAGTGGGTCAAAACCCGGCTCGAACAGTTGAGCCTGATTGATGAGAAAAGACTGGCTGCAGTATGTCATGGCCAACTGTATCAGAAGAGAATGGCTAAAGCATACAACAAAAAGGTGCGTCCCCGAAAATTTGAAGTGGCCCAAATGGTATTGAAACGCATTCTTCCTCATTTTAATTCGAAAGATTTGATTCCAAAAGTTGTAATTTTATCCCTATTTTTATCTTGAATTAGGGTGAGACTTCATGCCGCCCTTTCTTTCTAACCCTGTCCAAAAGCCTACATTACGGTCCAAAGAAAGACCTTTCGATCAATCCTTGAGGATGCCGAGTCAAGCGAGATAAAGACATGATTTACATCAGGGGCAACACCTCATTCATGGGTGCAGGAGAGAAATTTCAAAATGAGAGAGTCTTATTGGTGAAAACCCTCACGGGCACCATAAGGTGATGGTGAGACGAGAGAAAATTCAAAATGAGAGAGTCTTATTGGTGAAAACCCTCACGGGCACCATAAGGCGATGGTGAGATGAGAGAAAATTTAAAATGAGAGAGTCTTATTGGTGAAAACCCTCACGGGCGCCATAAGGCGATGGTGAGTTGAAAGATAAACCAAAAAGAGGAATGGGATCAGTGAAAGTTCAGTCTTCGAAGTATGGACTTATGCCACGAGCTGAATATGATTGGTCGGACGGATTAGGCTGATCAATCCGAAATGCATGTCTTGATCATTGGAGTCGGTTGCTTCCCTCAGATAAGTCTTTCTTTTCAAAATTTCCTCCACATAGTCATCCGTGTTCAAAGTTTTCCTTTATTCCTTTTTGTCCAAAATCATTTCACTTTGCTCTTTGAGTCCATTTTTATGAGTTTCTTTCGAACTAGACCATGAAAAACGAGTAGGGAGGGATTTCAAAGCCTACTACCAACTTCCAAATTGCGTAAAGCGGAACTCGGCCAAGCATATCACAACAAACAGGATTTGGAATGAATGGTATGCAGATAATTGAAGTTTAGGCAATAAGGCGACTTTTAAGTTTTGGAAAATACAAGGATGCAGCTGCGTTCGGAATGAAAATGCAATGCAACAGGTAGTGATAAGAAATTCGGGTCATTCAGAGATTGTGTGATCCGGTCCTAATCAAAGGTCAAACAACTCTTTGTTCGTTCAAAGTGGCTGATCAGGATGAAGCATGGCAGTCAGCAGAAGAAGATCCCCAGCAAGAGTTAAAACTTGAATACATTCCCCAGCAGAAGCAGACCCTAAGCAATGACGCCACAAACTAACCACCACATTTTTCAAACTAACAAGATTTTGTTTATATGAAACAGGAAACATGAAAATTTGTCAATCCACAAAGCCCTCTTGCGAAGAAGACATGGCTCGGGAGGCAAAAGTTTCGATTCAGAATTCCCAAGCAGAAAGCATGGCTCAGGTAAATTCATTTTCGGTTTTTCAGGACCCTCCTGGATAATGGGATTTAATTTTAGTTTTCAGGACCCTCCTGGATAATGGGATTCAGCTTTTAAATTCTCAGGACCCTCCTGGATAATGGGATTTAGTTTTTAAATTTCTCAGGACCCTCCTGGATAATGGGATTTAGCTTTAAATTTCTCAGGACCCTCCTGGATAATGGGATTTAGTTCTTAAGTTTTCAAGACCCTCCTGAATAATGGAATTTAGTTTTTAAGTTTCCAGGACCCTCCTGGATAATGGGATTTACTTTTGAATTTCTCAGGACCCTCCTGGATAATGAGATTTAGTTTTTAAATTTCTTAGGACCCTCCTGGATAATGGGATTTAGCTTTATATTTCTCAGGACCCTCCTGGATAATAGGATTTAGTTCTTAAGTTTTCAGGACCCTCCTGGATAATGGGATTTAGTTTTTAAGTTTTCAGGACCCTCCTGGATAATGGGATTTATTTTTGAATTTCTCAAGACCCTCCTGGATAATGGGATTTAATTTTAAATTTCTCAGGACCCTCCTGGATAATGGGAATTAGTTTTAAATTGCGCAGGACCCTCCTGGACAATGGGACTTAGCTTTCAATTTCCCAGGACCCTCCTGGATAATGGAAATTAGTTTTAAATTGCTCAGGACCCTCCTGGATAATGAGATTTAGCTTTAAATTTATTAGGACCCTCCTGAATAATGGGATTTATTTCTTAAGTTTTCAGGACCCTCTTGGATAATGGGATTTAGTTTTTAAGTTTCAAGACCCTCCTGGATAATGGAATTTAGTTTTGAATTTCTCAGGACCCTCCTGGATAATGGGATTTAATTTTAAATTTCTCAGGACCCTCCTGGACAATGGGACTTAGCTTTTAATTTTCCAGGACCCTCCTAGACAATGGGACTTAGCTTTATATTTCCCAGGACCCTCCTGGATAATGGGATTTAGCTTTTAGTTTTCTCAGGACCCTCCTGGATAATGGGAATTAGCTTTAAATTTCTCAGGACCATCCTGGATAATGGGATTTAGCTTTTAAATTCTTAGAAGTTTTTAGGTAATATAATTCGATTAACCCCCCGCAGATATGCCCAGGTTCCAAACTGGGACAGGAAAGTTTCTTTTGCTTTGTTTGCTTTATTGTAGTAATCAGGCGCCCACCTGGATAACGAGGAATACATTCAAGTTTTAGCAATCAGGCACCCACTTGGATAACGACGGAATACATTCAAGTTTTAGCAATCAGGTGCCCACCTGGATAATGAGGGAATACAATTCAAGTTCGGAAATTAGGCGCCCACATGTAAAACGAGGGAATCTATTTCAGAGTCACTTCAAATTCACAAGAAGCATCAGGAGCCCGCTTGAAGAACAGGGTCCATCTTTTCCAGTTCTATAGGATCTCGTATTTTTCTTTTGCTTTTGATGTAATTTTTCCTTCTAATTTGATGTAATGATAGGAACCGCGGACCGGAACCTCGACGGCACTTCACTCGACTCCTTACCTCGGTACTCCATTGCCCTTCTCAATTACGAACTACACGTGGCCTGATTCCTTTGTAACCAAGGATATGTAGGCAGCTCAAATACCAGGGCTCGGTCACATTCTCTTTCCTTCAATTTTATTTTCCCCAAGCAGAGGACGGATCAAAAACATGTCTTGTTATTCTTTGCCTGAAAACACTCCATGTTTTCCGGCAAAGAGGGGCAGCTGTAGACATGTAATTTTTGACCCACGCGTCGGAATCACCTCTAATAGTCATAATACTTTTAGAATAATTATTGGGGCCTATTTTGTAGGAATCCATTTAATTATTAATTTAATTCTATTTTAGGTTCAAAATTAAAAAATACCAAAAATAGTTCCAAGCTCTTATCTTCTTAATTCAATCAAAAGCCTTGTGTTTTGGGGCATGTTTAAGACAGATTTTTTTGGTCGTGTCTTGGGCCAATCTTATATTAGAGCCCAATCTAAATATAATCCAAATTCAGCAGCCCAATAGCCTAGCCCATTCTTTCCCTCTCTTTGCCACATCGAATAACAAACTCTGACAAGAGAGGATTTCATTAATGATTCCATCGATTCCCTGTTAACACGACTCCACTATTGATATAACAAAATTGGGGGAATCACAATGGGGGGGATCCTCTGGAGAGAGTCAGTTATCTTTGAGAGCAAGGAGAGGGTGCTAGGAGGGATTTGAATTTTTCACAGAAAGGGATCATCGATTTTAGTCTTCTTCTTCTTCAAAAAATTTCAGAAAAAGAAACAATAAAACAAAAACAGAGGAACACATACTTCTACTTCCTCCAACTTCGTTTCGGGCAGAGAAAAGTCTTTGAGAATCGATTTCAATCAAAGAGGTACTAGGGCTTCGATTCTAGTTGGCCAGCTCAAGTTCCAGTCACGGTTCGATGCTCCTGCTGATATTCACACTCAAAAACCAGCAGAAACTTTCGTCCAGGTTCATTTCTTAATTCTTGCTTATTTGGTTTGGTATGACTTAAACATGATGAATCTGAGGATGACTGTTTCTAGTTTGTTAATTTCATGAATTGATATGCTCAAATTACACCTTAGCGAATATCGTAACGTGGTTGATGTTTAATACAATCATCTAGCAATGGAAAAATCGAAACAAACAATCAAATCATCCGCATTTGGTGTTGAATTTGCGACCCCATAACTGATATGCGATTTGCTTTTTTACCTTAATCGCCAGAAACACTGGATTAGTCTGCGCTTGGGGTTGACTCTACGACCGCATAACTGATATGCGGTTCGCATTTGTGACCTGATTGTCGTATTTCTGACATTAAATCTTACCCAGGATTCTGTTCTGATTTGCGATTTCTGCGTGAAATTTGCGGCTCGCAGACACACTTTGCGATTGCATATTGGATCGCATTTTGACATCGAACCTTGATCTGAAGTTCTGTTCCGATCTGCGATTCTTGCACGCAATATGCGTCTCACATATGGGATCTGCGATAGCAAATCCCTATTTGCAGTGACGTTTTGTTCTTTTCTTGTCTTTTGTGGCTCTTTAGATCAGGTTTGGTTAAATGCATGAAATAAAAGTTAAAAGAACGAGGCCATGAACTGAACTTTTATCTTTCTTTATCTTAGAGCTCATTTTCTTGTCTCATTACATTACTCGCTAGTAGCATGTTTAGGCCGACCACGCTTGGGTAGGCAATACTAGGATGTTCTGTTAGGATTTTTCCGAGGCGAGAGGTCATTCCTTAGTTAAATTTATACGGGGAATGACCCGAAGGACTTATGTATTCAACATTCCGGGAAATGCCCCGAGGTATTTGTATATGAGGGTCAAAAGTGAAACCTGTCGTACTTTGATTCTATTTTCCTTCTTTATTAGGTGGGAATGACCTCAAGCCTCTTGTGTGTTTTTTTTTATCTCAATTCAAATGTATTAAAAGCCAACTAAATTGAATATGCAACCGTGATTTTCACGGGATTCGGGAATGCTAACACCTTCTCCCCGAATCAAATGAACCCCCTTACCCAAATCTCTGGTACGAACTTGGCTTGGAGTCTAAGTTCTAAAATAGTGGCCTGGCACACCGGAACCAATTGTCAGGTGGCGGCTCTAAACTTTTCTGATTAATCCATCTCTTTGTCACTTTCCAAATTGGAGACCCCTTTACGAGCTTTATTAAGCCTTTTATCCAAAGGGTTTAGTAAAGCTCGTCGCCCGTAAAAAGGAGGAGTGACAACTGTAATTATGACTTGTCTGTAAAATTTGGTGTAAAACGGTGTAGATTTGACATGATTCAGACGTTCGGTTGTTAAAGTGAAAGTTCTTAAGTTTTATTGAAAATTTCATTCGTTTTGGTATCCGATTCGTAGATCTTGGTGTTATTTGGTGTTTTGATCGCGCAAGTGACTCCGTATATTTTTGGACTTGTGTACATGTTTGGTTTGGAGCCCCCAGGGCTCGGGTGAGTTTCGGATAGGCTTCGGACTGGTTTTAGACTTAGAGAATAGCTGGTGAAAAATCTGTTCTAGTGTAGGTCTCTGACCTCGCAATTGTGAGGTTAGTGTTCGCATTTGCGAAAAACCAAATTGCTGTCATGTTTGCAATTGCAAAAAAATCTTTGCATTTGCGAAGAGGGATTGGGTCAGTTGAGGTTGCATTTGCAATCAAAAGGGTTGCATTTGCGAAGGACCATAGTTCGCATTTGCGAATAAATCATCGCAAATGCGATGATAGCAGAGATGAAGTTTCTTCGCATTTGCGAAGTTTGGCTCGCATTTGGGGGGTTCGCAATTGCGAACCCGATGTCATAATTGCGATATCTGCGCCTAGTCAAAAGCTGAGATAGATGGGATTCTAGCTCATTCTCTCAAATTCTCAACCCCAAACACCTTAGAGGCGATTTTTCCAAGACTTTTCTTCCTCAATTCATTGGTAAGTGACTCTAACCTACTTTCTTTCAATTACCCACTACATTTCATAAGATTTCAATCTTAAATTAAGACTTCCAAGGTAGAAATTGGGGATTTAGGTAGAATTAGGAATTTTGTAAAATTGAAATTTAGACCTCGAATTGAGGTCGTATTTCGAAATAAATTGCGTAACTAGGCTCGGGGGCGAATGGGTGATCGAGTTTTGTTCCGAACCTCGGGTTTTGACCAAGCAAGCCCTGGGGTTGACTTTTTCAATAGTGATCTAAATTGAACCTCTTTCGGTCGTGAGTAGTTTCTAAAGCTTAATTTGAATCATTTGGTTAAAAACTTGGTTGATTCGATTGGTTCGGAGGCTTGTTCGAATGGCAAGGCCGTGATTGAATTTTGAATTGATTGCGGAGTGAGGTAAGTGTCGGGTTTAACCTTGATTTGATGAAATTAGGAACCCTTGAGTTATGTGCTATGTGAAATTCATGTGTTGCGGTGTATATGCGTGGTGACGAGTGTATATATATCGCCAAAATACTTGTTTCCCTGTTTGTCCCACATTTCATGAATTATTTCATTACATGCCTTAACGGTTACATGTTTTAATTGCTTTCCATGCCTTATTTGCTACTTGTCACTTATTTTTCTCATGTTAAGAATGTTAGATTTATCCGTGCTTCCATGATTTACTGCTACTACTTGAAACGACTTATTTTATCCTTAGTTGTTATTTATTTGAACTGTTTAGTATTCATTATGGTAGATTCTTAATCTGAGACGAGATTCCCTTTTTGTTTCAGCTTCATATCCATTAATCATAGAGGACTCTTGTGATTTAAATTGTTAAATTAAATGCAGTTATCGATTTATTCATATTGTACGGTGGGATCGAGTTGCGCGCCGCAACAGGTGAAATAAGGGTAGATTGATATGGTGACATAAGGATGAATTCATATTGAAACAATGGGATCGGGTTTCTCGCCGCAACAGGTAAAATAAGGGTGGATTGATATGGTGAAATAAGGGTGAATTATGATATTGATTCTGACAATATGGTGGGGTCGGGTTGGCGCAGCGACATATATTTATTTATTATTATTGATATTTATATGGTGAAATAAGGGAGGATTGTGTTGTACAGTGGGATCGGATTGCGTGCCGCAATAGTTTATGTGTTCTATTCCTTATTGTGTTGTGTTGGCTTCGGTACTTTCATATGAGACTCTAAGAATTGGTATTTCTGGCATTCATTGGGTTTCGTAGAGGTTGAGCTAATTTCTTAAGTTAACTGTCTTATTTCATTTTCGTATTTTCCGTCCCTGTCATTATTTTATACTGCGTACAAATTATTTTGTAAGTGACCCGCCTTAGTCTCGTTACTACTTCGTCGAGGTTAGACTCGACACTTACAAACTACATAGGGTCGGTAGTACTCATACTGCACTCTGCACTTCTTGTGCGGATTTTGGAGTCGGTCCCAACAGCGGTCAGTAGCGTGCTCGGGTTGAGTATCAACGGGGAGACTTGAGGTACAGCTGCTCGGTGTTCGCAGCCCTGAAGTCCCCTCCCACTTTATCTACCTATGTATTTTTCTTTCAGACAACTTTACTTTTATTCGGATCTTTATCTATATTATTCTAGTAGCTCGTGCACTTGTGACATCAAATTCGAATTGTAGTAAAGATTTCAATTGTTATGTTTTCCGCTCCTTATTTTAGAATTTATTTTAGTTATTTTGATTTCTTATTCATCATTTAAAATTGAATTGATGAAAATAAATAAATTATTCTAATATTGACTTATTTAGTAAGTGAAATATTAGACGTTATTACAATTTCGAGAGTGAGATTTACGGATCGTGACAATACTAAAGGAAATGGCTAAGAGTTACTTGTTGTACCTTGAATTTGAAAAGCAATAAAGATTTATAGAGTAAGATCTTTTGCATTTGATTTTCAATTTTAAGTGTGACACTAAATCAATGCAGTTTGAATGACGTGACTCCTGTAGATTTGCTGTCTATCTCTGGTTCAATTACTTTTTTTCTTTTCCAAGTAGTGAGTGCGTGCATATATTCCAAATTTGTTGTTTAGAAAAGGTAAAAAATCTTAAAATCTTTTTAAATTTGGCACGCATTATTATTTATATTTTTAAATTATTCATGATCTTAATTATCTTCTTATATTGATTATTCAATAGTTATTACTCTCTTGAACGATCTTATCCTAAGAAAGTGGCATGCTGCCACGTGAATTTTTTTGTCCATATGGCATTTTTGAAACATAAAATATATTTTATACCTTTTTAAGTGTGCTACTTGTTTAGATAATTTTTTTCGAATAATATTTATAATAAAACTTGGCTAGAACTATATTATTTAGGCTAATTTTTTTATTTGGCTAAAAATAATAAAGTTTTAGTTATTATTTCTTGAATTTGACCTGAAAATAAAAATTTATACAGTTGAAATAAATAGTCAAGGCATCTAAAAAAATAAATAAATAAAAAAGGCATCTAAAAAGATATAAAAAATTATATAGTTTTATTTTTATTATTTTTGCTATAATTTTTTATATAGCTCTAAAATATATTTTTTATAGATATTACTGGAAAAAGTAAAAATACACAGTTGAAATAAATAGTCATTGCATCAAAAAAAGAAATAAAAAGAGTGTACAATTGCAAGTTCATTATTTTGGCTATACCTTTTTATTTGGTAAAAAATAATGGAGCTGTAGCCATTTTTTTTACTGATTTGATTCGAAAATAAAAAAACACAATTAAAATAATTAGACATTATATTTAAAAAAAAAATAACAGAAAATGCACAACTAGTACTCCATTATTTTTGCTAAAAGTTTTCTATTTGACTAAGATGATGGAGTTCCAACCAAATTTTTATAAATTTGGCAAAAAAAGAAGAAGAAGAAATATGTAGTTGCAACAAATAGACATTATTGCTTTGAATGTCAGTATTAATTAACTATTTTTTATTTCAAAGCTCATGAATTGTACTTTTTATTAAGATTCGTTATTATATACTGTAATCATACATTTCCTCCAAAGTTGCATTTTCCACTACTATAAAAACAGAATAATATTAGGTTGGAAGTGAAAATTATTGTCTACCCAAATGAACTAATAATTTATGAGCACGTGCAATGCAAGTGCACTGTCCTTTGGTCCCCTTTTTCTCTAAAGTATGGTCTTATTCAAATAAACTCATATTTGAGATCTGTTTTTTTTTGTCAGTACAGTTCGAATGATGCATATCAATAGATTTGTTGTCTACCTCTTATAGTTACTCTTTTGTATTGCCATTGTAATTCAAAGCACATATAACTTGACTACTAAATATATTGTATAGAATAATTAAAAATACAATACTATGAGTATGTAAAATGCATTTTTTTCAAAAAAAAAAAAAAGAAAAAAGAAGAAGAAGAAGAAAAAAAGAGCACGTGCAATGCTCTTTCCTTTGTTTTCCCTTTTTTTTTCTTCTATGGTCGTATGCAAATAAATTCGTATTTATATTTTTTATTTTTTATGATGTACATGTGTAGATTTGCTGTCTATCTCCTGTTGAGTTACTCTTTTGCATTGTTAAGTAGTAAACTTAAAGCGCATATACGTAGACATTTGAAATATAATACTACGTTAATGGCTTAATGCATGAAGCCATGAACTTCATGAATAGTTAAGATTCGAATTGCCCGTAGGAGAAAGCTATATGACTATATATTTGCAACTTTTTATTGCACAACTAATCATATATTTTCATTAACGTTATATTGCCATTTTTACTATCAAAAACAAAATTATTAGGCTAGAAAGAATAATGATTGTATGCCGAGCACGTGCAATGCACGTGTTTGTGTTCTTTTCTTTGTTTTTTTCTTTTATCTTCATTAATCGATAAAGTGTGTGTATGTGTGTATGTGTGTGCAAATAAAATTTTAAGTTTTTATTTTTCTTTATTTTAAGTGTGGTACTAAATCATACAATCCGAATGATAGGCATCTATAGATTTGTTATCAACCTTACTTTAAGTCACTCTTTACTTTGCCAAGTAGTTCTAACCCTCTTCCTCGAGCCCTTGAGATACACTAGGACACAGTGAGTGTTAGGATTTTTAAATGCATAGCTCGTGATTTTATAGCTCGTGGCATAGATGGGACAAGAGCCCTTTAGGATTTGTTTTGTATTACCCTCTAATCAAACTTCTAGATCTAATTTGTAGCTTTCTCTGTTATTTTAATTTCTTGATTCTCGTTTCTTTTATTTGTTTGACTTTTGTCAAACATTATGGTGTAAAATATGAATTTTGAATTTAACTCAACCTAAAATATAACGCATAGAGTAAGAATTACAATTATGATTGAATGAACTTTCTTGTTTTGGTCATTCTTGGCAGTCTTTTCAAGAACGGCATCCTCTATAACTCTTGATCTTTCTTCTTTCGATTTCCCTCATGCGTTGTTGCTGCACATAGAGATGGGCGTAGTTTGCTCCCATGAAACACATGATTGATGAGGTTTATGCTCAAGAAAATGGCTAAGAGTTACTTGTTGTAGCTTGAATCTGAGAAAAGCAATGCAGATTTATAGAGTAGATCTTTTGCATGATTTCTATTGATTTTTAATTTTAAGTGTGACACTATATCGATGCAGTTTGAATGACGTGACATCTGTAGATTTGCTGTCAATCTCTGGTTCAATTACTTTTTATAATTTTTTGTTGCAAAACTAATCATATATTTTCATTAATGTTATATCTCCACTTTTACTATCAAAAACAGAATTATTAGGCTAGACGAATTAAAGATTGTCTACCTTAGATAACTAACAAATTAAGAGCATGTGCATTGCACGTGCTCTTTTCTTTTTTCATTTTCTCTTCTATAATCGGTGAAGTGTATATATATATGTATATATATATATATAGAGAGAGAGAGTTAATCTAAATAAACTTATAAAATTTTATTGTTATTTATTTCTTTTAAGTGTGATATTAAATAATACAGTTCGAATGATAAACGTCTATAGATTTGTTGTCTACCTTGTAAGTTACTCCTTGCTATGTCAAGTAGCTAATACAAAGCACGTGTATTTGAAGTCTAATCCATTATACAATAACAATTGAAAATTTAATACTCCCTCATTTCAGTTTATGTGAAGTATTACCATTTGAGAAGTTAAACTGCTTTTTTCCTTTGGATTTTTTTGAATATTTTAAATTATTAAATGTGTTGACTTATAGCACCTTATATGTACTCTTTAAGTATGTAATTCTATTTTATATGTACTCTTCAAGTATGTAATTCTATTTTAAAATCTATGAAGAATATATACTCAAATTCACACTAAAAATTAGGTGCTTTGACCCTCTTATTCGAGCCCTGAGAGATAAATTAGGACATAGAAAGTATTAGGATTTTCACATGCATAGCTCTTGAGATAAATTGGGATAGGAGACTTTTAGAATTTGTTTCATATCACCCTCTAATTAAACTTTTAGATTTAGTTTGAAGCTTTTTCTATTATTTTAATGTCTTGGCACTTGATTCTCCTTTTTTTCTTTTTCTTTTTTGTAACTTTCTTATGTTTTATGCCTGCAATTAACCCCTCTTTAATTATTTGTTTGACTTTTGTCAAACATTATTGTGTAAAATAATGGATCTTAGATTTAACTTAACTTTAAAATATTAGCTCATATACTAAGAATTGTCCAATGCAATATAAGGAGATCAATTTTATATCTAACCACCAGTGGAGAATAAGTTAATTGAAAAGAAAAAAAAAATCAATAATCTATTCATCCGTCTTGCTTTATTTTTCTTTAATTTCTTTTTCTATTCTTCTCTTCACTTGCTGGTATTTCGTTTTTCCTGTAATACGTTAATAGAGAACAAAATTTGGCAATAGTATAAAACTCATTATACTATCAATGCGATAAGTTATCCAATATTCCAATTAGCAAAAAAATAAGAGTGTTGGGGGATGGGTCTGCCAAGAAAATTGTTGGGTCTCCGCCTCTTGATTGGGCTACATAGCATTCTTTTCTTGATTCTATGGCTTCAAAGATAACAGAAACATAAGAGGATCACTGGATTGGGCTTCAACATAAGGAGATTCGGTTGCTATGTCTTTGAAAAATTTCCAAAGGAATTGCATTAGGCAAATCTGGAGCGACAAGAAAAAATTACTGGTAAGAAAAATCGATCACAAGTTTTCCATATGAGAAATTACTCTGTCAATTAGTTCAGCCAACCCTTACCAACAATTTGGTTTGATCTCCTAAGTTATTCACTCTTTCAATAATTTGGGATTAAACAATAGCAATGTGTTACATCCATTCATTATGCCTTTGTAATGATAAATGGGTCCAATATTATCGAATCGAAGAACATAGCAAATCGGAATGGACTTTCTCATATATATATTTTTGTCCCTAACTACTTTAAGTCAGCATTTTTTTATTATCAAGTTGTCTATATAAAGATTGTTTCGATTCATTGTACATTTTGAACTGTTTCTTAGTCATACATACGTGGCCAATTCTTTTCTTTTCCTTATACGATTTCAGTTGGAAGATCAACACAATAATGAATCTATTACTCCCGAGTGCACATGTAGACAGTCAAACTTTTTGTTTTTGTAAGTAGTTTTATATAGCCAAGTTGTCCACTTGTACATGTATGTTACAACTTTTGTTCTTTTAATATTACATTGTCAATCCAAAAATTAAAAAATGGTAATAATGAAAACGAGGTCCAACTTTTCCCACCTATGCATTTTGATAGTACGGATTTTTTCTAAAATTATTTGAGCAATTTTGGTTCTTATTCATTTCAAATTTATGGTTTTGCATTGATTTTTGTCGACTCCGCATTGAATGAAAGCCATATATAATATGCTGGTTTTCCCCATAACTCGACGCTTTAACCAATGATTCAAATAACTCATTTTTTTGCATCTAACACTTTGCAATTAATTATCTAAAAAATGATATTATCCCCCTCCTTCTCTCACCCCTGTCTGGAGAATCTAAGGAGTCCTCCCAAAATATCGAGATAAGTTTATATATATATATATATATATATATATATATATATATATATATATATAAAATAAATGTTTAACAGCAAAATAAAAAAGATACTTGTGCAAACTTTTGGCTGGGCCTCCACAAATAAACACTTGCCTATCTATCGACAAAACTACTGAATGAAAAGGTCCCCTCTGATACTAATTGAAGAGAAATTGCTAGTGTACATGGTGTCAGCATGTACATTTCCTCACAATCCAATGGAATATAAAACTGAAAAAAAAGGTTTTCTAAAACATTATCTCATCTTTCTTATAGAAAAAAAAAACACACACACATAGTGAAACTATTTAATCACGAGACACAATAACGAATACAAATATTATTTTCAAAATAAAATTACTTACACTTGGTGTATATACACCAAAAGATATAATGTTAATTAATTTATAACCTGAAAAATAAATTATATATTACCTATTAAACTAACTATTTTAATTGTTGAATTTCTATTCCTCTATGACAATTATTAACATTATTCTACTTCTCAAGGAAAGTCTTTGTTCAAGATCGCAAAATTCTATTAATAAAACAAAACGTTCCTCCCTGCACGACAGGTATCTTATCTACTTAAACATATTTTTCGTGTTTCCTTAAAAAAGTCCATTAAATTAGGAGTTCAGGAAAAAAAAATTATACTTATCGTGATAGAGATTCTATTTAATTTTGATATGTTGGTGGTGCGTCTAGGAAATCTTTATTCCATAAATGATGGATTTGTTTTTATATACGGTTGAAATCGGGCTCGACTATTGCACGACAGATCGGGTTCGGAATGCGAAGGGTTGAAGATCGACCCCGAGTTTTATCGAAGTAGAACATGATGCCAAAATGTCCGACCTCGAGAACACCGAGCCCGTGATTCAGAAGCGATCCTGACCCCGAACATACTCGAGGGAAGATCACTGAACCTAAATAACGGAAAGCCAGAATATCCGTAATGGGACGAGCATCGCGGTGGGAATCTCGACACAAATCAATGGAACCGCCTAATTAGGATTATTTGCCTTATATAGAGTCGTACCTAAAGTAGGATTCCCTTACTATATAAAAGGGGGTCTAATTATTTGTAAAGACACTTTGAATCTCATCATGAGAGATAGCAATAGACTGATCTCTTTAATTATTATTATTTCATTATTCTATTTCTAACCTTGATCGCAACATTTCTTGACTCGAGGGCGGTCAACATACAAGGCTAACGCCGCCCCGCTTGTGTGGTTTACATTTATTTTTATCGTTAATTCTAATTTCAATTTGATTTCTCATTTTTGTATCAAACTAGATCACGTATCCTTAAAACCGCGTATAAACTCAATTATTATACGATTTTAAGGGTAAAAAGTTTGGCGCCCACCATGGGGCTAAGGATAATAGTGGTTATTTGATACAAATCTCCATAACACACACACACTGCTTCACACTTGCTCTTTGGAGTGTCTTTGATTCCAGGCTATAATACAAAAATGTCAAAATCTCAATCGGCACCTCTGCACACTGACAATGAGTCCGACCACCAAGGTGAAAATAACAACATAGCGCCCAGCAACAAGATCTCGATTTTTGACCCGATTGATGCTAATTCACACATGGTAGTTGATGCGGATCCGCCTACCGACTCCTCAAATAGCGTTCATAGAGGAGTCCGATCAGTAACTCGAAACCCCCAAAATGTTAAGGGGACGGGATCAGCCTCTGGATGATCTTCGAAATGTTACAGGCTCATAGACGGCGATAGCTCCGTTATAAAACCGAAGCCAAATCCCGAACAGGGTTGAGCCCGGCCTTTCCTGGGAAATTACCCACAGTGATGAATCGATCGTAGGAAGGTCGAATGAATGTGAATTGGGGGCAAACCCCGAAGTTATGAAGATGCTCGAGGAACTGACAAGACGGCTAGAATCATGAGAGAAAAAAATCAAGGCAAATGACAAAAAGGTGGAAACCTACAACTCCAGGGTAGATCAAATCCCAGGGGTACACCCAGTGTTAAAAGGCCTGGATTCCAGGAAGTTCATGCAAAAATCTTTTCCACCGAGCGCCACTCCGAATCCGATCCCCAAGAAATTCTGTATGCTCGAAATACCCAAGTATAACGGAACGATCGACCCGAACGAACACGTAACCTCGTATACATTTGCTATCAAAGGGAACAACTTGGAGGACGTTGAGATCGAATCTATTCTGTTGAAGAAATTTGGGGAGACCCTGTCAAAGGGGGCCATGATATGGTATCACAACTTACCTCCTAATTCTATTGACTCATTTGCTATGCTTGCATATTCTTTTGTGAAGGCACACGCGAGTGCCATCAAGGTCAAAACGAGGAAATCGGACCTTTTCAAAGTCAAACAAAAGGATAACGAAATGCTCAGAGAGTTCTTGTCCGGTTTCAAATGGAACCGATGGATCTGCCACCAGTCACTAACGATTTGGTTGTTCAAGCTTTCACTCAAGGACTCAATATCGAAGCTCAGTGGCTTCACAGCAACTAAAGCAGAACTTAATAAAATACCCGGCTGTTACATGGGCTGTCATACATAACCGGTACCAGTCGAAAATTAGAGTTGAAAACAATCAGCTCAGGGCCCCTTGGGGATCCATTTATCCCGTTAGAGCTCTTGACAAAATCAGAAGGGATATTGATCGCGAACCAAGATCGAACAGAGATTGACATCAACCGTATCACGGGGACAGAAAAATCGGTGTATCTGGGCGGAACACTCTAAGAAATGAAAGGAGAAATGACTGAGACGAGAACAGCAGGGGGCTTATGACCAAAAGCAGCTTCAAAAGGCCCATCGGGCATAATGAAGCACCACGACTATCGAAGTACAACTTTAATGTCGATGCTACCACTATTGTATCGGCTATCAGCCGCATCAAAGATACTAAATGTCCTTGATCACTACAATCCGATCGACCCATATGGATCCTAACCAAATATGCAAATATCATGGCACTCACGTTCAAAGAATGGAAGATTATCAGCAACTGAGAGAGGAAGTAGCCCTGCTACTCAATAATGGATATCTTCAAGAATTCTTGAGGACCCGAGCCAAAAATCATTTCCAGAACAGGAATTCCGACAAATAAACGTGGCAAGAAGAACCTCAACACGTGATCAACATGATCATTGGTGGAGTCGATACCCCTCAGGGGACGTGTTGAAATGCACCAAAATATCTATTACTAGGGAGAAACGCACTCGAGATTATACGCCGAAGGGAACTTTATCTTTCAACGACGAGGATGCGGAAGGGATTGTACAACCCCACAATGACGCACTGGTAATATCTGTACTCGTACACAGAATTAGTTAA
Organism: Nicotiana obtusifolia; assembly: GCA_002018475.1. Lineage (NCBI taxonomy): Eukaryota > Viridiplantae > Streptophyta > Magnoliopsida > Solanales > Solanaceae > Nicotiana > Nicotiana obtusifolia. The sequence continues at coordinate 256,633 of MCJB01013460.1, read as the reverse complement.
ACGTGTGTTAATCGATCCAAGTAGCTCGGCCAACATCATTTGATCATGGGTCGTGGAGAAACTCGGCCTGCTAGACCAGATCGTTCCTACAGTCCAAGTTCTTAACGGATTCAACATGGCATATGAGACCACCAAGGGTGAGATAACGTTACCGATAAATACCGCTGAAACCATTCGAGAAAAAAAGTTCTGTGTGATCGAAGGGGACATGAGGTACAATGCTCAGTTCGGGAGACCATGGATCCACGACATGAGGGCGGTGCCTTCGACGCTGCACCAGGCATTGAAATTTATGTTAAAACGGTATACGGGGAGCAACCGGCCGCGAAAGAAATGTTCGCGGTCGAAGAGGTGATGCCAGCACCAACGGTTCCAAACCAAGTGATCGAAGACAGGACGAAATGGCAATCACAGATACCATCTTCGGCAGATTCAGACAAACAAGGAGAAGTGGAGGATGATTATTATGGGACTCCCAGATCTTTTATAGCCCCTGATGATTTCGATGCCACTGAATCGATGGTCGAGGACCTGGCATAAGTCATATTGCGAGAAAACTTGCTCGATCGAAAGGTACACCTGGGCACGGGGCTAAGCTCCAAGCTCAGAGTAAAACTCATTCAGTTTCTTATAACTAACGAAGACTGTTTTGCTTGGTCCCACCTCGATATGACAGGTGACCCATCAGAGATAATCACTCACAAGCTGAGCCTAGTTCCGAAGTTCCATCCGGTTAAAAAAAAAAAAAAAAAGAGGCCCCAGTCCAAAATCAAACATGTTTTCATCAAGGATGAGGTAACTAAACTTTAAAAGATAGGGTCTATTCGGGAGGTCAAATACTCGGATTGGTTAGCTAATGTAGTGGTAGTCCCTAAGAAAGGGAATAAATTAAGAATGTGTGTAGATTATAAAGATTTGAATAAAGCATGTCCTAAACACTCTTTTCCCTTGCCCAACATTGACTGCATGATCGATGCTACTACCGGCCACGAAACCCTTAGTTTTCTCGACGCATATTCCGGACACAACCAAATACAGATGGACCCAGGTGATCAGGAAAAATCTTCCTTCATCACTAAATATGGCACATACTGTTATAATGTAATGCCATTTGGGTTAAAAAATGCTGGTGCCACATACCAACGCCTAGTAAACTGAATGCTTGAGAAATAATTAGGAAAGACAATGGAGGTTTATATTGATGACATATTAGTTAAGTCCCTACGAGCAGAGGAACATTTAAGACATTTGCAAGAAACATTCAGTATACTGAAGCAGTACAACATGAAGCTGAACCCAGAAAAATGCGCGTTTGGAGTGGGTTCGGGTAAATTCCTCGGATTCATGGTGTCGAGTCGGGAAATCGAGATCAACCATGAAAAGATCAAAGCTATCGAAGATATCACAGTCGTAGACAATGTGAAAGCCGTGCAAAAGTTGACCGGGCGAATAGCCGGTCAGGAGCGATTTATTTCGAGGTCGTCCGATAGAAGCTACCAGTTCTTCGCACTATTGAAAAAGAAGAACAACTTTTCATGGACCCCAGAATGCAAGCAAGCTTTGGTAGAACTTAAAAGGTATTTATCGAGCCCGCCATTGCTTCATACACTGAAGGCGGACGAATAAATGTACCTTTACTTAGCGGTCTCGGAGATAGCGGTAAGAGGAGTCCTAGTTCGGGGAGAACAAGGTACGAAATTTCCAATTTACTATATCAGCAGAACCTTAGGTGAAGCCGAAACCAGGTATCCCCACCTAGAAAAACTAGCGCTCGCTTTGTTAAGAGCTTCTAGGAAACTGAAAGCGTATTTCCAATGTCATCCCATATGTGTTGTAACGACTTATGCATTGAGGAATGTTATGCATAAGCCCGAGCTCTCGGGCCGATTGGCCAAATAGGCCATAGAAATAAGTGGGTGCGATATTGAATATCGACCTCGAAACCGCCATTAAATCTCAGGTGTTGGCAGATTTTGTGGCTGATTTCACACCGACCCTAATACCCGAGGTCAAAAGAGAGTTGTTAGTTGACTCAGGAACTTCCTCGGGAATATGGACGCTCTTTACAAATGGTGCCTCAAACGCAAGGGGGTCCGGACGTGGCATCGTATTGAAGCCACCAGCAGGTATTATAATTAGACAATCTATTAAGACTGTGAAATTGACTAACAATGAGTCCGAATATGAAGCCATGATTGCAGGCCTAGAACTAGCCCGGAGCTTGGGAGTGCAAGTGATCGAAGCCAAATGCGATTCCTTCTTGTGGTAAATCAAGTCAATGGAACGTTCGAGGTCAGAGAGGAACGAATGCAAAGGTACTTAGACAAACTGCATGTGACATTACATCGGCTCAAAGAGTGGACCTTACCACATATACCTCGGGACCAAAAAAGCGAGGCCGACGCCCTCGCCAGCTTGGGGTCATCGATCGAAGACGACGAGTTCGTCTCAAGAAAAGTCGTACAACTTATGAGGTCAGTAGTGGAAGAAGGCCACGCTGAGATCAACTCAACGAGCCTAACTTGGGATTGGAGGAACAAATACGTAGAATATCTCAGCTCCGGTAAACTGCCCTCGGATCCAAAAGAGTCGAGGGCCCTGCGCACATAGGCGAACCGATTTAGCTTGTGCGAAGACGTAATCTTGTTCAGAAGAACGTTTGATGGCCCACTCGCGATATGTTTGGGACCAGGTGATACTAAGTACATTTTGAGGGAAATCAACGAGGGTACATGCGGAAACCATTCAGGCGCCGAGTCATTGATTCGAAAAATAATCAGAGCCGGTTATTACTGGGTTGATATGGAAAAAGATGCAAAGGAATCGTTCGAAAATGTGACAAATGCCAAAGGCACGCCCCGATGATCCATCGACCCAAGGAGATGCTCTACTTAGTTTTATCACTATGGCCGTTCATGAAGTGGGGGATGGACATCGTTGGCCCTCTTCCGTGGGCACCAGATAAAGCTCAATTTATACTAATTATGACTGACTATTTTTCTAAATGGGTAGAAGCTCAGGCATATGTGAAGGTTAGGGAAAAAAAGTCATCGATTTTATTTGGGATCACATCATATGTCGATTCGGAATGCCAGCCGAGATCGTATGCGACAACGGGAAGCAATTCATCGGTAGCAAAGTAACCAAATTCCTCGAAGATCATAAGATAAAAAGGATCCAAACGACACCCTACCACCCTAGTGGGAATGGACAAGCCGAATCTACCAACAAAACCATACTCCAAAACCTCAAAAAGAGGTTAACCAATACCAAAGGGAGATGGAAGGATATATTACCCGAAGTCCTATGGGCATTACCGTACGACTGCGAAATCCAACACCGGAGCCACCCCATTCTCTCTGGTTTATGGCGCCGAAGTTTTGATACCGGTCGAGGTCGGGGAGCCAAGTATCAGATTCCGAATGCAACATAGGAATTGAACCACGAAGCCATGAATACGAACTTAGAGCTGTTAGATGAGAGAAGCGAAGCCGCCGTTGTTCGGTTAGCTGCTCAAAGCCAAAGGATCGAGAGGTATTACAACAGAAGGGCCAACATTCGATACTTCAGCATCGGGACTTAGTATTAAGAAAGGTCACGCCGAACACACGGAGTCCGAACGAGGGAAAGCTGGGACCAAACTGGGAAGGATCTTATTGTATCATTAAAATCACCGGAAAGGGATCTTATAAGCTCGGAACGATGGATGTTAAACAACTACCGAACAACTGGAATATAACTCACTTAAAGCGGTATTACTGCTAAGGTACGGCCCTGTTCTTTAATTTTTTCTTTTATTTGCATTACAAACTAACGCTTGCAGGTATCAAACAAGGGGCCATACGGGATGTTAGGTTTAAAAGCACGCATTGCACTCTTTTTTCCTTGGACTGATTTTGTCCCAAAATGGATTTTATGGCAAGGTTTTTAATGAGGCAATAAGTAAATCATGCTAACCTAGATTCGAAGGGCGGTAATGAATCAGTGACAACAGCATTCAAGGCCCGTCTTCAATCGACTGCGAATACTGGGGAGCCACTTTAGCATGGAAAGAGATTTCAATATTGAAGGGTTGAAGATCAATAAGATTCAATATAAGGGCCAAACGGTCAAATGAACCGTGCTCAAATAGACTGATCGAACCTTGACACAAAACTTGTACAAATACATGGCAGAATAAAGTGAAATCTCTTCTTTGCAAACGTATTGTCTTTTAAAATATTTCCTTTATATTTCTCAAGGAATTCCCTGCTTCCGATCCCCTAAAGGAAACGAACCCAAGGCCCGCCTTAACCTGAGTTCGAATAATCACTCTCTCACTCGGGAACTGCCGTTCGAAAAACAAGCTCAAACGGTCCAAGTTACTAGATCTTAGGGGCATAAAACCTATTAGGTAACGCCCGAATTTAAAGGCTAAGGTCGTTCCGAGTTAACAGCACTCGAAGACACAAAGCTTATTTGGCATGCCCGAATTAAAAGGCTAAGGCTGTTCCGAATTAACAGCACTCGAGGGCACAAAGCTTATTTGGTAATGCTCGAATTAAAAGGCTAAGGCCGTCCCGAATTAACAGCATTTGAGGGCACAAGGCTTATTTGGCAACGCCCGAATTAAAAGGCTAAGGTCGTCCCGAGTTAAAAGCATTCGAGGGCACAAAGCTTATTTGGCAACGCCCCAATTAAAAGGCTAAGGCCGTTCCGAGTTAACAGCATTTGAGGGTACAAAGCTTATTTGGCAACGCCCGAATTAAAAGGCTAAGGTCGTTCCGAATTGACAGCATCCGAGGGCACAAAGCTTATTTGGCAACGCCCCAATTAAAAGGCTAAGACCGTTCCGAGTTAACAGCACTCGAGGACACAAAGCCTATTTGGAAACGCCGCAATTAAAAGGCTAAGGCCGTTCTAAGTTAACTGCACTCGAGGGCACAAAACTTATCTGGCATTGCCTCAACTATAGAGGCTATGGACATATAAACACGGCTCGGAGGCATTGAAATTTTGCTGATTGAACCGATCGAGTTTTTGCTAGATCTGCGGATTTTGACCATCAGCCACTGAATCAAATTCGTATCACTTACGTCATGAGTCTATTGTCACTTATTAGAGTAAGAATCAGAAGCTCGTATTGTGAGAATCTGAGGCTCATATCGTTTCTCGTCATTACTCTCCGAAAAACGAGGGGACTATCATATAAGGTCGAAATCAGGCTCGACAATTGCATGACAAATCATGCTCGAAACGTGAAGGTTTAAAGATCGACCCCGAATTTCATCGAAGCAGAACATGAGGCCAGAATGTCCGACTTTGAGAACACCGAGCTCGTGATTAGGAACCGATCCTGACTCCGAACATGCTCGAGGGAAGATCGCCGAACCTAAATAACGGAAAGCTAGAATATCCGTAACAGGATGAGCATCATGGCAGGAATTTTGGCACAAATCAATAGAACCGCCTAATTAGCAAATCAGGAGATCTTTTACCTTATAGAGTCGTACCTAAAGTATGATTCCTCCTACTATATAAAGGGAGATCTAATTATTTGTAAAGACACTTTGAATCTCATCACGAAAGATAGCAATAGACTGATCTCTTTAATTATTATTGTCTCATTATTCTATTTCTAACCTCGATCACAACATTTCTTGACCCGAGAGCGGTCAACATACAAGGCTAATGCCGCCCGGCTTGTGTGGTTTGCATTTATTTTTATCGTTAATTCTAGTTTCAATTTGATTTCTCATTTTGTATCAAACTAGATCACGTACCCATAAAACCGCTTGTAAATTCAATTGTTATCCTAATATTCCACGTATATCGAACGTATATCCAAATCAACAATTGATCAAACATGGTCTTATCATAAATAGAGTGTTGACAAATATACTATTCCACTCGTCACTAACAACATGGCATTTTATTTAGTGAATTAGTCAACTCATACTGCCTTTACTTCTTACTTACGCCCTCCCGCACCCCAGTCCTAAATCCTCACTCGTCAACCCCACTGGTTTGAGATTTAGGCGTTTTATTGTCGTGAGGGGTCGTTTTGTAGAGGTGTATAAGAGTATTACCAAATAAAGTGTTTAGTACCGTATGGATTAGTAATGCTGATATTAGTTATATTGGGATTAGTTATGGTAATATTAGTTATACTGTGATTATTTTTTATCTACTGTTTTGTTTGGTGTACTAAAGGTTTTGAAAGGACAATTCTGCCTTTATATATGCTTATCCATATATTAAAAACTATGATTTTGCTATGTCGTAGTTTGCTATGTATAAGAATAATATTGAACAAGGTGTATAACTAATACAAGCTAAACATACATTATTTTTTCTAATACATGAGAGACGGATTCAGGATTTTGGAAAGATGGGTGCATAGTTACGAAGATGTGGATCCAAAATATAAATTTTACGGGTTTCAACCTTTAGTTCTTACTATTGCGCCTATTACACTTTTGAAATTATAAGTTTAACATTAACTTATTGTAAAATAGTAATTTTCTTGCATCTATATCTATATTCCGTGTCGAAAATATCAGTTGAACTCGTTGACTATATGCTACAACATCCACTGCTACTTGCTTTAATATACAACTTCATTTAAGCATATAAGATTTTACAGTGACATAAGAAAAATAGGAATTTCAATCTGTGAAAAATTTGAAAGAATAAACCAAAGAAAGAAAAAAGGAAAGAAAAAAAAAGGTGCTTAATTAATATGCAAAAAGTGACATCATGACTTGCGCATCTCCCATGAGTATCTAGTTCTAGAAAAAAATAAAAAGAAAACATAACAAGATTGACATAAAATTTGAACTCATAATCTCACTTAAACAGGTGTATTCAATAATCATCACATCATATGATACTTTGAGCTTGTTTAAGTATTTCCAAAAAAATATAATATTACTATATATAATTCAAGGAGGGAAACATGAATTCACATGTCCCATAAAACTTTTCTAGATACGCTCATGAATACATGCTACCAAATGACCCCTTATAATATAGGTTAACCCGTGATAATAGATTAGTACATCAAATATCCAAACGAGGATATATATCAATTATTTTTGAAAGTAGGAGACTAAAAACGACCATTTTCAGTTTTATTATTGATAATTGATCGAACAGGTCCTATCAATATGATGCGATGTGTATTTATCTTGAAATAATAAAATACTACTATCATCACGTATAAAAAAAACTTCTAGAGAAATATCCTATTCCTCTTGATTCTTATCACTACTTACATGGCATTTTATTTAGTCAACTCATATAAATCTTCTACCGTAAGCCCTCCGGCACCTACACTCTTATTTTGCTTCTGCTCCGGCTGTAAAAAAATATTGGATAATTTAGTGCACAAGGTATTATGTATTCACGTAAAGTTCAGCTTTTGTAATATTCTTATATGTAATATTCTTCTGTTTTTCGTTTAAACCAGCTTTTTATTATAGGTACATCTAGAATTTTATCTACTCTTAAGTCTAGTTCTTTACCTTTTATTTGTTCAAACATATTATTATCGAAGATTAGTTTTTGTTCAAAAGATTCTTCATCTTGGTGTTCTTTATGTTTAAGTATTTGTATGTCACTTTCAGTCATACTCTACGTCTTCTTCTTCTACATCAGTTGTTATCTCAGTTTCGGATAATTCATATATGCTATCTTCACTTTCTATTTCATAGTCTATATAATCTATTTGGGTATAGTCATCATTTTCTATTATAACTTCAGTTATTTGTTTTTTCTTTGGGTCTTTGGGTATTTTACAGTTTCTAGCTAGGTGTCCTGGTTTTCCACAATTATAACATTTACATTCAGGTAAATTTTTCTTTTGTTTATGTGGCCTTTTGTGTTTGTAATTTTTTATGTAATATCTTCTTCTGGGTTTCTTATACTTGTATATTGTTCTATAAGGTGTTTTCTTATATTTTCGTATTTTCTTTTTATAGTATTTGTCTGTACAACCAAATTGAGGTGCTACTTTCGTTTTACAACATGCTAGGTTTTTTATTAGTATTTTTTCCATTTTCATATTTTCTTTATGCTTTTCACACAAGTCTACAAACCATTTTTGTACAAATTTTATTCTAGCTCCTAGTGTATCTGCTAATCCTGCATCGTTCCAATCTGTTATAATTTTTGAACTAAAGGGTTCTGGTAATTTAGTATAGTACAGTTTTCTTATGTCTTTACTTTCATCAACTGTATATGTTCCTTTGTAGTAATATTCTCTAAATGCACAAGTATATTCATCCAAATAACACATATTACAAATAGTTAATTTATTCATTAGATTTCTGTACATCTTTTTGTCTTTCTGTTGTTCCTCTATTTCTGTTGGCATACTACTAAATTCATTCCTTATTCCTATTTCATATTTATGTAATATTTCTATAGGCGAAGTTATGGCTTCATTGGTTAATTTTTTATTATTTCGTAATATGTTTTTACTTTCATCTGTCATATTTTGCATCCATATTTTTACTGTTCCTAACAGGGTTATTTCTATGTATTCTAGTGCATCAATTATTGTTATTTTATTATCTATTAGTTGTTTTGCCATGTATCCGCTCCAAAGTTGGATCGTTTTATTTATATCTTCTACACAGTCTAAGTCTAAGAAATTATATTGTTCTATTGGTTGTCTAGGTGTCCATTTTTTATGTAATTGTTTATCCCATAGAGTTTTATAATGTTCATGGTTATTATAAACAGTTTGTTTTCCCGATATAGAGGGTTTAGTATCTATATCTCCCGTATTTATTTCTAATTCCATATTTTTTATAAGTTCTGTGTATGTTTCACTAGTTTCTGAGTAATGATCTTCTATAGTAATATCTGAATCTACGTCGTTTATTTCTTCTATTCTTACTTCTTGATCTTCTAATTGTATTTGTGTTTTAAATTTTTCTATTTCTTCTGCTAATTTTCTTTCTTGTTCTTCTTCTTTTCTTTTTGCTTTTTCTTTTAGCTTGTCTTCATATATTTGTTTTAACATTGCTAGTTCTTTTTCTAATTCTTTTATTCTGATATTTTTTACTTCTTCTATTTGTTGTATTTCTTTTTTCGTTTGTTGTCTAATTTTTTCAATTTCTTTATTCCTATCAATTTCTTCATTTTCTTTTGCTAATCTTACCATAGCTGTTAAATTATCTTCTATCTTAGCTGATTCTTTTTCTGGCATTAAGTATAATTGATCTCCTATTTTCTTATACCTTCGTCCTAAATTAGAGTGTATTATGTTTATTTCTACTCCTTCTTGACTCCTATATGTATTTTCACTTACTGCATATTCTTCTTTATTTATAATCGGTATTTTTGAACATAAACTAATCTTCGATAATAATATGTTTGAACAAATAAAAGGTAAAGAACTAGACTTAAGAGTAGATAAAATTCTAGATGTACCTATAATAAAAAGCTGGTTTAAACGAAAAACAGAAGAATATTACATAATAAGTCAAAGAGAACATATAATAGATTGCAAATATACTAAAGGAAAAGCAAAAATACCGATTATAAATAAAAAAGTAATAAACAAAGAAATCCAAATTAGAAGAAAAATATTTGACCTGTTACTTATCAAAGAAATAATAGAATTTACTGAAACAATGCAACTATTAAATCAACAATGGTATGAATTTGATATACTATATAACATAGATTTATATGACTTAGATATCTACTCAGATTAATGATAAATCAAGAATACTTAGAATATTGGCTAGAGACTATGACAAGAGTTTGGAAGAGAGGGATTTGGTTGTTCTGATGTGAGGGCTTTGAGAGGGGTCGTTTGGGACTTTCTACTATGCTTGGACTCAGAAAAAATGAAGAAGGGACGGGTTTGGGTCCCTTTTATAGGCCTGGCAATAAGTGGCACCCGTACCTGACAAATTTCAGGTTTGCGATCGCATACCCACCGCAAACAGGGTATGCGGTTCGCATTTTGGTCGCAAATCTCACCCCAGAGATCTGTTGCATTATGCGACACCGAAGGGCCAGACTTGCGGTTCGCATTTTCAAGAATGCGATCACATTCTAGTCGCATTTTAGACATTGATTCAGCCCAGAACTTTGTTCCATTATGCGATGGAAGGTGTCATATTTGCAGTCCGCATTCACGTTATGCGGTCCGCATATTGGCCGCATATTTGACACAATTTCAGCCAAGAACTCTGTCGCAGTTTGCGACCCTGATGTTGGATATGCGGTCCGCATTTGTGCTTTGCGGTCCGCATCTAACTATGCGACACCTTTGTTCTTTTTCTTAACTTTAAACCATTTTCCGGGTTCTTGGGTCCTCATATGTGAGCTATTTCACAGTGTATTTTAATGTACGAGTTTTACGGGTTGTAACATCAAAATCCAATAAAGATCAAGAAACCTTTCAAATTCCTAAACTTCTGGACCAAGCAAGATACCTTTGAAGCAGTGGTCAAAGAAAACTGGCAAGCAGACTTCCATGGAGACCCCTTCATTATCTTCAATTACAAGCTAAAGAAGCTAAAGAAAGCCTTATCCCTTTGGAGCAAGGCTACTTTTGGAGATATATTTCAGAACATAGCAAGCATGGAAGAGGTGGTTCTTGTCGTTTATTTCTTCTATTGTTACATATAGAAGAAATATATCTTCTATTTTAATCCTTAGCTTACACGTCTAGACCTATTTTCTTTAAAATCTTGTTATACTATTTTAATGTTTTCTGCTTATCAGTTAACACTACATGAGCTAATAAAAACTAGTTTATAACGACAGAATATTCAAAACTTAAAACAAGACTACAGGTGCATGATACCAAAACTCATTTTAACTAAAAGATTTCTTATAACGTATCCTAGTGAGCAACCGAAAACCATCCCAAAAGTCCGATGTCATCGAGTGCATGAAGTAAATGTAAAGTTTAAAAAAATACAATACTGACCGAAAGACTAAACAATAATAATATAAAATAAAAGTGGGAACTTCATGGCCTGCCAATGGAACAATAGTGCTACCTCAAAATCTCCAACTAGTATGGATATGGCTCACTAGCAACTACCACGATCAGCAACACCTGGATCTGCACATGAAGTGCAGAATGTAGTATGAGTACAACCGACCCCATGTACTCAATATATAGCAACTAACCTCGAGCTGAAAGCAATGACGAGCTTGGCAAGGTCTAATACAAATTTTTAATAGCCAACATCAACAATAACAACATAATAATAGCAAAAGGAAAAGCAGCTCAGTAATATCAAGTTCAACTCTATCACATAAGAGGAAAATAAGCATTCTTTCCAAATATATCAGTCTAGACATCGACTTTAAAGGCATCAAAAATCAAATAGCATGATTAAAATACAACCCAATGCCTGCGTGACAAGTATTCATGCCAAATTCAACATCACAGTTTAATCATGAAGTAAACGCAATCTCAGCATATACATAGTACCTAGCACAAATACCCCTCAATCATAGTCTTAGCGCGCTCTCGATGCCTAGCTCCAAACCCCTCAATCATCACACAGGCTCACACTTAATACTGTATGGGTATCTGGCATAAGCCCCTTACTAAGCACATATCAAGTGCCTACACTCACAATATTATACCTGATTCCAGAGGGGCAACTCCTAGCCCAAGCTGATTGGATCAAACGTCAACGATCAATGTCACTCAGCAGATTATGGGGCTTGACGCAGCGTCCCGTCACAATCAACATCAACACTCAACAATTAATGTCACTCAACCCAATATGGTGCCTGGACGCAGATGTCACCTCACAATCAATATCAAACACGGCTCTACGGATCTAGATTAGTCATCTCAAGTCTCAATATGCTCACATCTCGCACTACCATAATAAAAAAGACAGCACAAATATACCAACGTACAACAACTCACCTCAAACCAGTGTCATACATATAAGGACACTATTAACATGTGAGATACATATAAAGAGTGCACAGAGATAGAGATATAATACGCGCATGTAATATCATGATTGAAAATATGACTATAATTAAGGCAAACAACTCAACATAGCAAAAATAGCTATATCATATCTCAAACGGATAAGCACATAGCCTAGACATGATTTCAAGCATGAATAATAGCTTGTGTAATCATACAAGTGGAGAAGACATGGTACCAAAGAGGCATGATAGCAAAACAAGGCACATAATAGCCTAAAGTCTACCTGGATAATGAATAACCATGGTGCATGCATCTATGCTCGTCACCTCGCACGGGCGTCACCCCAACACATAACAAATACCATAGCCAATGGGAAAAATATCCTCAATCAAAGCTTAGGCAAGATACTTACCTCAAACGCGTGAGAATAAATACTCCAAAAATCCCTAGCCTCTCAAATTGGCCTCTGAATGGGTCAACTTTAGCCAAAAACAACTTAATAACATCAAACAAGGCCATAGGACTCGATTCCAAACAATAAAGATTCGATCTTTATTCAATAACAAAAAAGTCAACGACAGTCAACCCAAGCCCACATGGTCAAAACCCGAGTTAAGGGGTAGATCCCGATTACCAATAACCCCACGAGTCCAAATATGTGATTACATTCCAAAACCGAGTTCAGTACTACTCACAAATCCTCAATTTCTTCCCTTTTAAATTGTAAGAACCCCCCCCCCCCCC
>MCJB01013460.1:165564-243958 GCA_002018475.1 Nicotiana obtusifolia | reverse complement strand
CCCCCCCCCCCCTTATATTATCCTCAAATTTCCATATTTTATGTGTTCATAATCCAATTAGATTCTTGAAATAATACCAAAAATGAGTACAAATCACTTACTCCAAAGTCTTGTATGAAAGTTTCCTTCAAAAATCGTCCCTCTCCAAGTCTAGGATTCAAAATATGAAAGATTGGGCTAAAATCTCAAAATAGGAACTTAATATAGCTTGCTCAACACTACCCTCAAAGCACAAATCTGCTACTGCCTCCAAAGCCTTCTTCACAAACGCGGAACACACCTCGCGAATGTGAAGTACAGCTGCCCATAAATACGCGAAGTCGTCCCTTATCCCCCGCTCATGAAGGCTAACTTCTATCCTGCCTCCCTCGCTTTGCAAACTCCACAACCGTAGCGCGAACACGAAGGCCGCTGACCACAACCGATCGTGAATGCTACCTCCTATCAGCAAACGCAAAGAACAAAATGATACTTCTTCAAAATAAAATCCATCCTAGCGAGACCTGCTCTGCGATCGCAAAGCACACCAGACACCAGCAGATAATCTACAACCTCAATAAGCTCTGGGTGGCCTGATACTCACCTGAGCCACCTGGAACCTAGTCCAATCATACCAACAAGTCCATTAACACTACCACGAACTACCCAAATCCTTAAAACATATACAAGACTATCACATCTATGAATCATAGATCAAACCGAACTTCTCTTTAGTTCATAAGCTTCCAACCAACCATCCGATTCATGCCTACCCAATTCGGATTACATCCAAACTTTGCACACAAGTCCAAATGAAAAAACTACCTATTCCATGTTTCGAAAAAACAATCTGAATACGAAATTGTCAATGACAACTCCCCGTCAAACTTAGAAACTCTCCAAACTTTCGCCAATTAAAGCCAAAATACCCTATGAACTCCACATCCAAATATGGACATACGCTTAAGTCCAAAATAGACATACGAACTTACTGGAACCATAAAATCATCAATCCGAGGTATTTTTTCTAAAAGTCAAACCTTGGTGAACTCTTACAATTTAAGCTTCCAACAATGGAACTAAGTGTTACAATTCTCTCCAAAACTGTCCCGGAACAAAACCAACAACCCCCGCAAGTCATAAAACAACAATGAAGCATACATGAAGCATCAAATAGAGAAACGAGGCTTAATACACAAAAACATCGGTCGGTTCTATCACGCCTCGACCTTGGGGAGCGGGACTGGCGCTCAACCGAGTTATCCCAGTTAAGCAAGCCTACTTAGTGCCTACCACCCAACCATGCCCATGAACAGTTTGAGAATAAATTAAAGAGATGGATAAGGGGAGAATGAAAGAGCTCAACATAATATTTCATTGCTGAAGGACAAGGCCCGGCTATTTGTCAAAATACAATATACAAGAAACAAAATGACAGAAGGCCCCGGTATGAGGTAGGGCTCACCATGTCAACTAATAAGAGGGTATGTTGCTATCACCGAATAGTTCCGCCTAGTGAGGAACCACCTGCATCTATTAAAGATGCGGCACCCTCGGCAAAAGGGACGTTAGTACATATGGAATAGTAATAGTATGTAGAGCTAAATACCCTCTCATGGAATGGAATGCCAACATATAAAGGAGAAGAACGTGGAAGCAATGAGAAAATCAATGATATTTAATGCCAAGTTAAATAAAGTAAATCTTCAAGTAAGCATTATCATTATAGGTTGGGAGATCCTTAGTACCGACACACCACCATGCACATGGCATTGAGTCCGATCTTCGACCAATCAACTAAGCTGTCTCACCCTAATATATGCGGGCGGACATAGAAACACAATACCATGATGTGCGTGGCATGGCGTCCGATCTCCTCCCTAGCAGCTAAGCCATCTCACCATAATACCGTGTAGGTCGACATGGTCCCTGCTAGCTATCAGCTCATCCCAATCAAGGGGAATAATCTCAACATAATATAATGGGGACTCACCCCTCAATAAACTTCTTCACCGGCACACGTAGTTTCGGGCTTGGGAATTTATGACCCAGCTACAAGGCCCCGTAAAATTTTACCTAAAACTCGGGGTTTCGTGGTGCAAAAGTAGACTTATGGGTTGAACACTGCGTTGGATAGTTGAAGAAAATTATTGGAAGTGTAGGGTGTTTCTGCAACTGATCTGCGGACCGCAAATCTGCTGCAGATTGAAGCAGAAACTTGGACAAACATTAGGACCATTATGTGGCCGCAAAATTATTTGCGAGCCGCATAACCCATCACAGACTTAGCACAAAAACATTTCTGGAGGGAAGTTTTACGGCGCATTATGCGACCGTAGAATAGGTCTGCCCACCGCAGACCGGTCGTAGAGTGAGTCAGAAGTGCCAAGTTCGCGAGGGCCATTGTGCGGTCAATTTTACGCACCGCAAAAGCATTATAAGGTTGCATATACAACCGAAGATCTACATTGGGGCTTCATTTTTTCTTATTTTTTTTTATCCCGACCCCCTTGTTATAAAACAATCTTAGGGATCATTTTAGAAGGTTCAAACTTATATTTTAGAGAGAGGAAGGTGGTCTAGAGTGAGAAAAGGAATTTCTAAGTCACTTGTTCATCAATCTTTGCTCAAGCCTTGGAGAATTCTCTATGGTATCTCACAAGGTCTTCAACCAAAAGGTAAGGTTCTAGCCCTAACTTTTAATTTCGAGGTTTAACTGAAAATAGGTAATAAGCCAAGCAATTCTTAGGTGTGTGAGTTATTCATTATACATGCATGTACTCTCCAGGGTTGTGAGTAGATTGTTGAGCTCAATTGGGTAGATTTTAGGTAGTGAAGTAAAGGAATCCACCATATGAGGACCTTGAGATCATAATGGCCACCTAGTGTTTGATAAAATGCTCAAATGAGCTAGAATCATGAACTCCTTACTAATTTGTGTTCACAGTTGCCGTGTCTCTAAATAGATCAAAGTTGCTAGGATTCCGGAACTTTGTACTGAATTAAGGAATGCTCAAAGTGAGGTATGTTGGCTAAACTCCTGTTTTAGAATTTAACCCACAATGGCCTTATAAGTCCCATGATGCTCATTATAAATTGATTATTCTAAATAAGCCTTGTGTTAAAATAAATATGCGTTTAATATGTATTCCAAATATTCTTGTCATGTTGAGTAACTGATTGAGAATGTGGTTTAAGTATGGGCTGTGTTTTATTATGATATGATTTAAAAACATGATTCTAATAAAAGCTATCATGTCAAATTGTGTAAGAAATCACATGTGCCTAAGACCCTAAATTGCTCAAATATGTGTTTAAAGTCTTAATTTGAAAGGCCTTGTTGTTGATTATCCATGATGATATTTGAAAGTGAAAGAAGAGAACATGAAATATGATGCGCGGCCAACGTGCCAAGAATGATATTGCGTCATGGCCATTGGTGCCAATGAAATAAATGATATGCAAAAGATTACGAAATGAGTGGTAAATCATTTTATAATAAATGCTTTGGGAGTATCGATTAGGCACCGAGGAAGGGTAGGTCAAAATAACCTAACCCCGAACCTACACGTGCTGGTGTAGAAGTGATTGAAGGGTAATTCCCCATGTTAATGTGATGAGATTGATTTCCCTTATATGGGATGAGATTGATGTGTTGAGCTGTTTCCCCTTATATGGGATGAATTATTGCGAGCGAGATCTGATGTGATGTCGACCCACACAGCAATGTGGCGAGACGGCTTAGCCGATCGGGCTGAGATCGAATGCCATGCCACGCACTTAGTGGTGTTGTGAGTGGATGTCTCGGGGTGAGACGGCTTAGTCGGTCAGGCTGAGATCGGACTCCGTGCTAAAACACGATGGTGTATCGGTGCTAAAGATCTTTCAACTTAAAAATATTGGAACTTACTATATTTTCCTTTCCCCTAACATGACATCTTGATACTATTTGATTCTCTTATATATTTCCTGTTTCCTTCTCCATTTGCTGTTCCTCGTTCTATTGAGAGGGTGTTTAGTTTTACATACTAGTACTATTCCATATGTACTAACGTCCCTTTTGCAGGGGGCGCTGCATCTTTAATGGATGCAGGTGGTTTCATGGTAGGTGGTATTGATCAATGATAGCAGCACACCCTCTCCCTAGCTGACTTGGTGAGCCCACTTCATTTCGGGGTCCTGTATCTCTTGTCCTTTGTATATACTATTTGAGGTATAGCCGAGGCCTTGTTGCCGGCACTGTCATAGCACTCTTTGTTTCTATTAGAGGTTCCGTAGACATAGTATGGGTTGTATCTTGTTTTGGGAAGGTTGAACTAAACATTGTAATTGTATCATTTGTCCCACTTTAACTACGAATGTATAGTGTACTATTTTGGGGACTTATTAGTGACGTAACTAATGGAAATGAACCAGTGCTATTCACATGACCTATTAATTTTTAAAATAATGATATAAATGTATCTTCCTTTTATTTCATGGGTGAGTTGGGTAGAAGGTATTGCACAGGCTTGCTCGGCCGGATTATCTCGGTTGAGCGCCAATCGCGCTCCCCATGGTCAGGGCTCAACAAACTTGGTATTAGAGCCTAAGGTTTTGAAGTGTCCTAGGATGTCACGAAGCCGTGTCTAGTAGAGTCCTTCTTATCAGTGTGTTGTCGGCCACATCTATAATTAGGAGGCTACTTGGGCATTTAGGAATAATACCATTCTTTGATGTTCTAGATCGTGCGATAAAGCTGATTGTAAGATTGTTCCTCCTTTAACTCGTGCATTGCTCTAATATTTAATATATGATATGGCGCCTAGGAATAAAGAAAGAACTCGCCAAGGAGCCAATGCCACCTCATGAGTGGCAGTTGATCCGTTACTTGATGATGTAGGTGAGCACCCGAGGGGTGAGAATATTCCCCCGACTACTACACTGCCTGATTCTACTACACCTGATTAGTCTATGCCTGTCCCTACACCTACTAAGGGTGCAACGGTTCCTCCAACTGATATTCTAGTTCCACCTCCAGCCCCAGCCTCCGGTCTCTGTATCTGATGGGGATCTTAGGGGAGCCATGTAGATGTTGGCTCAGATAGTGGCTTCCCAGGCCTAGAGATCAAGTGTTGCACCCACTTCTTCTAGTAAGCTAGGGAATTCCACCAGTTCCAGAGTGAACAGGTTTCTCCAGTTAGAACCCCCAGTGTTCACAGGTACTGATCCTGAGGTGGACCCCCAAGACTTTATTGACGAGATACACAAGACCCTCTGAGTTATGCATGCTATTGAGACGGAGGGAGCAGAGTTGGCCTCCTACCGCCTGAAAGGGGTGGCCTATTCTTGTTTTGAGATGTGGGAGGACTCCCATGAGAAGAGAAGCCCTCCGATGAGGTGGAGTGAGTTTGTCGATGCTTTCATTGATCATTTCTTGCCTGCCGAATCTAAGTTAGCCCGTGCCGCTGAGTTTGAGAGCCTGAAGAAAGGTAGCATGAGTTTATGGGAGTATCATATGAGATTCGCGTGCATGTCTCGCCATCTATATGTTGCCCACTATGGAGGCTAGAGTGTGCCGGTTTGTGCAGGGCCTTAGCCCCTTGGTTATTGATGAAGCCGCTACAGCTGCCTTGAATTATGATATGAACTATGGGTAAGATGGTGGCATTTACTCAAGCCACGGAGACCCGCAAAATGAAGAATTGAATGGAGCGAGAGAGTACCAACAAGGCCCGGTTAGTGGCAAACTTCAGTGGTACTTCTGGCGGTGGTAGTGGCAGGTAAGCGTTTAGGGTAGGGTCATGGGGGCCATCCCAGTGTTTCACTCAGTCTTCAGTCAATGCGCAGCCATGGTGGCCTAGTTAGCACCAAGGGAGCCGTTCTAGGCCCAGCCAGGGTAACAGGGGATCCTACCAGCAGGGTCGGCCTGGTGGGAGATTTCAGCAGCAGCGGAGGCCCCAGTGCCCTATATGTGGGAAGATGAACATTGGGGCCTGCTTCATGGACCAACCCATATGCTATGGGTGTGGTATGAGGGGGTCACCTTCAGAGGGATTGCTGTTCGTCCCACCAGAGCATGGGCAGGAGTACAACATAGCCAGCCAATTCTGTAGCTACTACATCCGCAGCACCTCCTCTGGCTCGAGGCACTCTAGCACCCGTAGGGCGTGGTGCAGCTAGGGGTAGCACACAGAGTTCGGGAGGACCCAACCGTTTCTATGCCATGAAGGGTCGACAGAGTTCAAAGGCTTCTCCAGATGTTGTCACAGGTATATTGACTATCCAATCTCATGATGTGTATGCTCTTACTGATCCTGGTTCCACCTTGTCCTATGTCACTCCTATGTTGCTATGGAATTTGGGATAGAATCGGAACAATTTCATGAGCCGTTCTCTGTATCTACTCCGGTTGACGAGTTTATTGTGGCCGCGTGGGTTTATGTGAATTGTGTTGTCATGGTGCATGGTCGCGACACCATGGCCGATCTCATTGAATTGGGGATTTGTTGATTTTGATGTAATGATGGAGTTGGATTGGCTTTATTCATATTTTGCCAAGCTTGACTGTCAAACTAGAACCGTTAGGTTTGAATTTCCAAATGAGTCAGTGATTGAATGGAAGGGAAATGATGTGGTGCCGAAAGGTAGATTTATTTCTTACCTTAAGGCCACTAAGATGATTAACAAGGGGTGTGTTTACCATTTGGTCTGGGTTACGGACACCGATGTTGAGGCACCTACACTTTGAGTCTGTGCCGGTTATGAATGAATTTTCGGAGGTCTTTTCAGATGAGCTCCCTTGGATTCCACCAGACAAGGAATTGATTTGGGATTGATGTGATGCCAGGCACGCAGCCTATATCTATTCCGCCCTACAGAATGGCACTGGCAGAATTGAAGGAGCTAAAGGAACAATTGAAGGATTTGTTAGAGAAAGGTTTTATTCGGCCGGTTCTATTTGTAAGAAAGAAGGATGGGTCGCTAAGAATAGGTATTAACTATCGGCAGCTCAACAAGGTTACGATCATAAATAAGTACCCACTGTCAAGGATAGATGATTTGTTTGACCAATTGCAAGGTGCTAAGTACTTCTCCAAGATTGATTTAAGATCCGGGTATCACCAATTGAAGATCAAGGAGCAGGATATTCCGAAAATAACTTTCAAGACCCGGTATGGCCAATTTGAATTTTTGGTAATGCCCCGACAACTTTCATTGATCTTATGAACCGAGTTTTCTAGCCGTTCCTCGACTCTTTTGTGATAGTGTTTATTGACGATATCCTTGTATATTCGCGAAGTTCAGAGGACCATGCCGATCATCTCAGGGCAGTTCTACAGACTCTATATTAGCACCAATTATATGAGATGTTTTTTAAATATGAATTTTTGCTTGAATCTGTCACATTCGTGGGTCATGTCATCTCTAGAGAAGGAATTAAGGTCGATCCTCAGAAGATTTCAGTAGTGAAGAATTGGCCTAGACCTACTACCCCAGTTAAGATCAGCAATTTCTTGGGCTTCGCTGGATATTATAGGAAATTTGTGGAGGGGTTCTCTACCCTTGCCTCTCCATTGACTAAATTGACATAGAAGGTGGTTAAGTTCCAATTGTCAGATGCTTGTGAAAGGAGCTTCCAGGTGTTGAAATCGAGATTGACTGTGGAACTAGTGTTGACTCTACCAGACAGTACAGATGGGTTTGTGGTATATTGTGATGGTTCAAGAATCGGACTTGGGTTATTACTGCAACATGGCAAGGTATTAGCTTATGCTTCTAGGAAACTCAAGAATCATGAAAAGAACTTTCCAACACAAGACTTAGAGCTTGTGGCGGTGTATTTGCATTGAAGATTTGGCGTCATTATCTGTATGGGCTCCATGTGGATATACTCACGGACCATAAGAGCCTAGAATACATTTTCAAACAGAAGGATTTGACTCTAAGTCAAAGAAGATGGCTTGAATAACTCAAGGATTATGACATCGATGTCCTGTATCATCCGAGGATGGCTAATGTTGTGGCGGATACTCTTAACCGGAAATCTATGGGTAGTTTGGTTCACTTGGAGGCATGTCAAAGGCCGTTGGCCAAGGAGGTTCATCAGTTGGCTAGTTGGGAGTTCGTCTTGCGGATTCTAGTGAAGGAGGAGTGATTGTGCAAAATAGGGCTGAATCATCGCTTGTTGTGGAAGTCAAGGAAAAGCAATACAACGACCTATTGTTGAACAATTGAAGGAGGGGATTCATAAACATAAGACTATGGCCTTTTATCTTGGCATGGATGATGGTACACTAAGGTACCAAGGGCAATTATGTGTTCCAGATATGGATGGTCTCCGGGGAAGAATCATGACCGAGGCTCACAGTTCTAGGTATTCCGTGCATCTGGGCTCTAAAAAGATGTACAATCATCTTAAGGAAGTCTATTAGTGGAATAATATGAAGAGGAATGTAGCGGACTTTGTGGCAAGATCTCCAAATTGTTAGCGAGTGAATGCCGAACACCAAAGTCTCGGTGGGTTTGCACAGAACATAGAAATTCCAATGTGAAAATGGAAGATGATCAATATGGACTTTGTGATAGGACTACCTCGCACTCCTTGCAAGTCCTACTCGATTTGGATGATTGTGGATCGACTCACAAAATCAACATAGTTTTTACCTGTTAAGNTTAAAGCACGAAAGGTAATGTCATGCACTTGATTGCCTTATTATCGTTATCATGTGAGGAAGAGAGTAAAAGCATGAAGGATGATGTCCTGCCATTTCATTAATCATATCACAAGGTGAGGACGAGAGTAAAAGCACAAACGGTGATGTCGTGTCATTTGATAATTTTGTTGCTTTACTTGATTCTCGGGTTATGAATTTAATAATGCTTCAAGAATCAGACTTGAGTGTGTATTAATGCAATATGACAAGGTGATAGCTTATGCTTCTAGGCAACTCAAGAATCATGAAAAGAACTATCCAACACATGACTTAGAGCATGCGGCGGTGGTATTTGCATTGAACATTTGGCATCATTATCTGTATAGGATCTATGTGGATATATTCACGGATCATAAGAGCCTACAATACATTTTCAAACAGAAGAAATTGAATCTGAGGCAGAGAAGATGGCTTGAGTTACTCAAGGATTACGATATCGATATTCTGTATCATCCGGGGAAGGCTAATGTTGTAGCAGATGCTCAGCCAGAAATCTATGTGTAGTTTGGCTCACATGCAGGCATATCAAAGGTCGTTGGCCAAGGAGGTTCATCGGCTGGCTAGTTTGGGAGTTCGTCTTGCGGATTCTAGTGAAGGAGGAGTGATTGTGCAAAATAGGGCTGAATCATCGCTTGTTGTGGAAGTCAAGGAAAAGCAATACAACGACCTATTGTTGAACAATTGAAGGAGGGGATTCATAAACATAAGACTATGGCCTTTTATCTTGGCATGGATGATGGTACACTAAGGTACCAAGGGCAATTATGTGTTCCAGATATGGATGGTCTCCGGGGAAGAATCATGACCGAGGCTCACAGTTCTAGGTATTCCGTGCATCTGGGCTCTAAAAAGATGTACAATCATCTTAAGGAAGTCTATTAGTGGAATAATATGAAGAGGAATGTAGCGGACTTTGTGGCAAGATCTCCAAATTGTTAGCGAGTGAATGCCGAACACCAAAGTCTCGGTGGGTTTGCACAGAACATAGAAATTCCAATGTGAAAATGGAAGATGATCAATATGGACTTTGTGATAGGACTACCTCGCACTCCTTGCAAGTCCTACTCGATTTGGATGATTGTGGATCGACTCACAAAATCAACATAGTTTTTACCTGTTAAGGCTACCGACACAGTGGAACAATATGCTCAGTTGTATATCAAGGAAATCATCAGGCTGCATCGCACTCCTGTTTACATCATTTCTGATTAGGGACACAGTTCATAACTAACTCTTGGAAGAAATTTCAGCAAGGGTTGGGTACTCAAGTAAATCTTCGTACAGCTTTCCATCCACATACCAACGGGCTAGTAGAGTGGACTATTTAGAATCTCGAGGATATGTTGCGTGCTTGTGTTCTCGACTTCAAAGGTAGCTAGGATGATCATTTACCACTCATAGAATTTTCCTACAACAATAGTTATCATGTTAGCATTCAGATGGCACCTTTCAAGGCTCTATATTGTAGGAGATGTAGATCTCCCATTGGATGGTTCGAGATTGGGGAAGCAAAGTTGATATGACCAGCCCTTATGCAATAGGCTATGGAGAAGGTTAAGATCATTACAGAATGGTTGGAAACTACTCAAAATCGTCAAAAGTGCTATTCGGATGTGCGTCGCAGGGATTTGGAGTTTAAAGAGGATGATTGGGTGTTCTTGAAAGTTTCCCCCATGAAGGGTATAATGCGGTTTGGTAAGAAAGGGAAGTTGGGTCCGAGGTATGTCGGACCGTACAGAATCATTCAGAGGATTGATCGGGTGGCTTACAAGCTTGAACTACCTCCAGAGATGTCTTTAGTGCAACCGGTGTTCCACGTATCCATGTGAAGGTGGTTGGAGATCCGTAGCTTATTGTTCCAGCTGAGGCTATAGAGGTTAACGAGGAATTGACTTATGAAGAAATTCCAGTTGCCATTCTTGATAGGCAAGTCCGTAAGTTGAGAAATAAAGAAATTTCCTCCATGAAAGTACTATGGCAGAACCAACAGGTTGAAGAGGCCACCTGGGAAGACGAGGGAGAAATGAAGAAGAAATACCCTCATTTGTTTGAATAATCATGTATTTATAAAGTTGTGTTCTATGAAAATGCTAAGAGTTTACCTTCTATGAATTATGTATCATTTGTACAATTGTCATTGTTTTTATGTTATGTTGCAACGTCGGTTCATGTATATGTTGTTAGGGTTGGTTTCTGGGATTCTCTAATAGGTGGATAGGCCTAGTTACAGGGCAAACTCTAGCGAAAAGTTTGGAAATTTGGGGAGTTAGTCAAAAGTTTGGGTCACATTGTTTTCTAAAGGCGAATTTTGGCCCTCGTTCGAGGAAAGATGATCATAAGCAGGGGAGGATGTAAGGCCTCGTAAGATTTTAGCTAAAACTCGGGGTTTCGTGGTTCCGAAATAGACTTATGTGTTAGACGATTGACGATTGAATAGTGCATTGGGGAGTTGAAAATGTTTTTGGATGTGCATGGCATTTTTGCTATCCATTCTATGGTCGCATAACTGATCTGTGGACTGCAGATCTGCCGCAGAAACTTGGGCAAATTTTTGGACCATTATACGGCCGCATAATCCTTTTGCAAGCTGCATAACTCGTCACTGACCCAGCACAAAAAATATTTCCAGAGGGAAGTTCTGCGGCGCATTATGCGAACGCGAAATAGGTCTGCTGACAGCAGACTGGTCGAAGAGTGAGGCAGAAGTGCCCAGTTTCGGAGAGCCATTACGCGGTCCATTTTTCGGACCGCAGAAGCGATAAGCGGTCACATATGCGACCGCAGATCTGCATCGGAGCTTCATTTTTTTTATTTTTGAACCCGACTCCATTCTTATAAAACAGTCTTAGGGATCATTTTAGAAGGTTCAAACTTATATTTTAGAGAGAGGAAGGTGGTCTAGAGTGGAATTTTTAAGTCACTTGTTCATCAATCTTTGCTCAAGCCTTGAAGAATTCTCTAGGGTAACTCACAAGGTCTTCAACCAAAAGTTAAGGTTCTAGACTTAACCTTCAATTTCGAGATTTAACTGAAAATAAGTTATAAGCCAAGAAATTCTTGGATGTGGGAGTTGTACATTATGCATGCATGTACTATCTAGGGTTGTGGGGAGATGGTTGAGCTCAATTAGGTTGATTTTGGATAGTGAAATAGAGGAATCCACCATAGGAGAACCTTGAGATCATAATGGCCACCTAGTGTTTTACAAAATACTCAAATGAGCTAGAATAATGAACTCCTTCCTAATTCGGTTCAATATTGCTGTGTCTCCAAATAGATCAAAGTTGCTAGGATTCCGAAACTGTGTAGTGAATTAAGGAAAGCTCAAAGCCAGGTATGTTGGCTAAACTCCTTTTTTAGAATTGAACCCTACAATGGCCTTATAAGTCCCGTGATGCTCATTATAAATTGACTATTCCAAATAAGCCTTGTGCCAAAATAAATATCTGTTCAATATGTATTCCAAAGATTCTTGTTATGTTGAGTTACTGATTGAGAATGTGGTTTAAGTATGGACTGTGTGTTATTATGTTATGATTTAAAAACATGATTCTAATGAAAGCTATCATGTCAAATTGTGTAAGAAATCACATGTGCCTAAGACCCTAAATTGCTCAAATATGTGTTTAAAGTCTTAATTTGAAAGACCTTGTTGTTGATTATCCGTAATGATATTTGAAAGTGAAAGAAAAGAACATGAAATATGATGTGTGGCAAAAGTGCCAAAAATGATATTGCGTCATGGCTATTGGTGCCAATGAAATAAATGATATGCAAAAGATTACGAAATGAGTGGAAAATCCTTTTAATAATAAATGCTTTGTATCGACTAGCCACAGAGGAAGGGTAGATCGAAATAACCTAACCCCGAAACTACACGTGTCGGTGTAGGAGTGAATGAAGGGTAAATCCCTGTGCTAATGTGATGAGACTGTTTCCCCATATTTGACTGCAAAATGACCCTCAAAATCTTGCTACTCCTGGTTCAATACGTGATGATTCTGCGGCCAACAAAACAGATCTGCTCACAAAATGGACCACAAAAATTCCATATTCTGCAAACATTCCACGAACTCCACAAAGCATTGCACAGCCCAAAATATTCAAGCCTACCTCCACACCATAAAACCTAAAGTCCTCGACAGGATTTCACGAGGCCTTACATCCTCCCCATCGTAGGATCATTCGTCCTCAAATGAGGGTCAGAGTAGGCCATAGACATCGAACTTGACTTAATTCTTTATTCACACACCGAGGGTTCTAAATTTTTGATAACTCCATAAATTTCCAATTATTTCGGTAGAGTTTCCTCTGTATTTGGGCCTATCCACCTGTCAGAGAGCCCCAGAAATCAATCCTAACAACATATTGATAACACAACGCTACACCATAGACATGAAAACAATACCAACCATAACATCGTAAGCATTATATTACCAAACGGGACATCTTAGCATAACAGTAGAGTTTGGAACATAGCGCATATAAGTAAACTTATAACATTCCTTTAAATACAATTATTTTGCACAAACAAATGAGGGTATTTTCTTTTCATTTCTTCCTCGGCCTCCCAGGTGGCCTCTTTAAATTCTTGGTTTTGCCTTAGCACTTTGACGGAGGCAATCTCTTTATTCCTCAATTTCGAACTTGTCTATCAAGGATGGCAACCAAAATCTCCTCATAAGTCAATTCTTCATTAACTTCAATAGAGACAATCGGGACGATGCATAACATATCTCCAATTACCTTCTTCAACATAGACACATAAAACCCTTAGTGCACTAAGGACATCTCTGGAGGTAACTCGAGCCTATACGCCATTTGACCAACCCTCTGCTTGATTATCTACAGTCCAACATACCTTGGATTCAACTTCCCTTTCATCCCAAATTTCATTATACCCTTCATGGGAGAAACTTTCAACAACAACCAATCGTCCTCTTTGAACTCCAAATCTGTGCGACGCACATCTGAATAGGACTTCTGGTGACTCTTAGCAGTTCTCAAACATTCCTTAATGATCTTGATGTTCTACAGAGCCTAATGCACGAGGTCTGGCCCTATCAACTCTGCTTCTCCAACTTCAAACCAACCAATGAGAGATCTACATCTCCTACCATATAGAGCCTCAATCGGTGCCAGCTGAATGCTGGCATGATAACTGTTGTTGTAGGTAAATTCTATGAGCAAAAAATGATTATCCCAGCTATCCTTAAAGTCAAGAACATAAGCACACAACATATCCTCATGCGTCTAAATAGTCCTCTTTTCTTGCCCTACGGTATGTGGATGGAAGGTTGTACTAAGATTCACTAGAGTACCCAAACCTTGCTGAAAGTTTATCCAAAAATTAGCGATCAACTGCGCCCCTCGATCTGAGATGATAGAAACTGGTATGCAACCTGACTATTTCCTTGATATACAATTGAGGATATTTTTCTACTGTGTCAGTGGCCTTAATAGATAAAAAGTCTACAGATTTCGTGAGTCATTCCACAATTACCCAAATCGAATCAAACTTATGTGGCGTGTGAGGTAGACCTACCATAAAGTCCATATTGATCATCTCCCACTTTCATATTGGAATTTCTATTTTTTATGCCAAACAACCGGTCTTCTGGTACTCGACCTTCACTTGCTGACAGTTCGGGGCATCTCGCCACAAAGTTCACCACATCCATCGTCATGTCATTCCACTAGTAGACTTCCTTGAGATCGTGGTACATCTTCGTAGGGCCTGGGTACACAGAATACTTGGAGCTGTCAGCCTCAATCATGATTCTTTCTTGGAGACCATCCACATTCATAACACACAATGGTCCTTAGTACCTTACCATACAATCATTCATGCCAAGAGAAAAATCCATGGTGTCTTATGTTTATGAATCCCCTCCTCCAACTGCACCAATAATGGATCATCATATTCTTTCTCCTTGATTTCCATTACGAGTGATGACTCTGCCTTATTTTGCACAATCACCCCACCTTCACTAGTGTCTGCAAGCCGAACTCCAAAACTGCCTAACCATTGAACTTCCTTGGCGAACGACTTTTGGTATACCTCCAAGTGAGCCAAACTACCCATGGACTTCCGGCTAAGAGCATCCACCACAATATTAGCATTCCCGAGATGGTAGAGAATGTGGATGTCATAGTCCTTGAGTAACTCAAGCCATTCCTTTGTTTTAGATTCAACTCTTCTGCTTGAAGATGTATTGAAGACTCTTATGGTCCATGAATATTTCCACATGAACCCCATACAAATAGCGGCGCCAAATCTTCAATGCAAACACCATTACCGCAAGCTCTAAGTTATGTGTTGGATAATTCTTCTCATGATTTTTGAGTTGCTTGGATCGCATAAGCTATCACCTTTCTATGTTTCATTAATACAAACCTATGTCCAACTGTTGAAGCATCAAAATATACAACAAACCCATACGTACCCTCCGGTAAGGTCAACACCGACGTCGTGGTTAACCTTGACTTCAACTCTTGAAAACTCCTTTAACATGCATCTGACCACTAGAATTTAGCTGCCTTCTATGCCAATTTGGTCAATGGAGATGCAAGAGAAGAAAATCCCTCTACGAACCTTATATAATACCTAGCTAAGCCCAAGAAACTGTGAATCTCTATCGGAGTTGTAGGTCTAGGCCAATTCTTCACAACTGCAATCTTCGGAGGATCGACCTTGATTCCCTTTCTAGAGACAACATATTCCAAGAAAGTGACAGATTCGAGCCAAAACTCACATTTTGAAATCTTTGCATACAACTTGTGCTTATGTAGATTCTGCAAAACTGCCATGAGATGATCAGCATAGTCCTCTGGACTTTGTGAATACACCAGGATATCATCAATGAACTATCACAAATGAGTCGAGTAATGGCTTGAAGACTCGATTCATAAGATCCGTCAAAGTTGTCGGGGCATTTGTTAGCCCAAAAGACATCACCTGAAATTCAAAGTGTCCATACCGAGTCCTAAAAGCTGTTTTCAGAATATCTTGCACCCTAATCTTCAACTGGTGATACCCCGATCTTAAGTCAATCTTGGAGAAGTACTTGGCACCCTGCAACTGATCAAACAAGTTATCTATTCTTGGCAACTGGTACTTATTCTTGATCATGACCTGGTTGACCAGCCAATAGTCAATACACATCCTTAATGACCTATCCTTCTTCCTTACAAAGAGAATCGGTGGGACCCAAGGCGACACACTCAGTTGGATAAAACTCTTCTCAAGAAAATCCTTCAACTGTTCCTTCAGTTCCTACAATTCTGCCGAAGCCATTATATAAGGTGGCATTGATTTATGCTACGTGCCTGGCTATACATCGATCCCAAAATCAATCTCCCTATCTGGTGGATTCCCAGGATGCTCAACAGGAAAGACCTCCGAAAATTCATTCACAATCGGCACTGTCTCAAGTGTCGGTGCCTCAGCCTCATTGTTCGTGACTCGGACCAAATGGTAGATACATCCGTTGCTAATCATCTTTGCGGCCTTAAGGTATGAAATAAACCTACCCTTTGGCACAACATCATCCCCCTTCCACTCAATGACTGACTCATCTGGAAACTCAAACCTGACGGCTCTAGTTCGGCAATCAAGCTTGGCAAAACATGAATAAAGCTAGTTCCCTGTTATCACATCAAAATCCACCATCACCAATTTAATGAGGTCGGTCGTGGTGTCTTAACCGTGTATTGTAATAATACAATCACTACACACCCGCATGCCCATAATAGACTCACAAACTAGAGTGGATACAGTGAACGACTCATGAAGTTGTTCCGCTTCTATCCTGAATTCCATAGCTACATAAGGAATGACATATGACAAGGTGGAACCCAGATCTATAAGAGCGTAAACACCATGATATTGGACAATCAATATACTAGTGACGACATCTGGAGAAGCCTCTAAACTATGGAGGCCCTCATGGAATAGAACCTACGGGGTCCTCCCGAACCTTGTGCACACCCTATAGCTGCACCACACCCTGCGGGTGTCAGAGTACCTCAAGCCGGAGGAGGTGCTGCTGAAGTTGTAGTTGCTGAACTGGCCAGTTGCGCCATACCCCTACCAAGATTCTGACGGGACGAACAGTAATCTCTCTAAACATGACCCCTAATACCACACCCGTAGAATATGGGAAGGTCCATGTAACAAACTCTTGAGTGCATCTTCTTACACCTAGGGCAGGAAGGCCTCCGTTGCAGCTGAAATCTTCCACCTGACTGACCCTTCAGATAAGATCCCAAATTGCCCTAACTAGGCCTGAAACGACTCCATTGCTGCTGACGGGCCCTGATGACATTGCACTGGCTGAATACTGAGCAAATGACTACGTCGGTCTAGATAACCCTCCCCGAAAAATCACCTTTCCACCACTACCACCACTGACAGAACCACCAAAGCTTATGTCTCAGTGAAACGCATCACACGAGGAGTCTTGTGCATCTCGTTAATGAATGCCTGGGGATCCTCCTCGGGCTTAGTACTCGTGAACACAGGAGGATCCAATTGAAGATACCTGTACGCCCAGGAACTAGTTGAATTCCCTTGCTGGCTAAAGGAAGTAGGCGTCGCATTCAATCTCTGGGCCTGGGAAGCCACTATCTAAGTAAATATCTGTATGGCTCCCATAAGGTCCCCATCAGAAATACTAGGACCGAAGGTTGAGGCTAGAGGTGGAGTTGGAATATCAGTTGGAGGAGGAGTTTGTACATTCTCAGCAGGTGTACTAGAATTAGGAGGTGTTGTGGTTGGGGGAATATCTTCGCTTCTCCAGTGTTCACCTGCTACATCAGACACTTCATTAACTGCCACTCCTGGGGTGGCATTGTCCCTTTCGCCACTCCTCTCCTTCTTATTAGGCGCCATATACTAAAAAATATAATAATGCACAAGTTAAAACGGGGAAAAGTCTTACAATCAGATTTATTGCACGGATAGATGTGGTCTACTTCACACCGATAATAAGGACTCTAATAGACACAGCTTTGAGACATCCTAGGACACATTAAAACCTTAGGCTCTGACCGAGCTGTCAAGCCCCGACCTTGGGGAATAGGACCGACGCTCAATCGAGTTACCCTAGTTAAGCAAGCCTACTTAGTGTCTACCACCCAACCATTCCCATGAACTGTTTGAGAATAATTTGCAAGAGATAGATAGTGGGAGAATGAAAGAGTTCAACATCATATTTTATTACTGAAGGAACTTTATTAATAATTACCAAATATTACAAGTTCAAAGTTAAAGGTGGGAATATGTCTGAATACTACAACATTTTTAGTTTATTAAACCAAAAATACAACCAACAATATGTCTACGGAGCCTTAAGTGAACATGAGTACAAATATGGGAGTGCTAGTGACAAGGCCCCGGCTATACCGCAAAACAAAATATACAGGAATCAAAATGGCACATGGCCCCAGTATGAGGTAGGGCCCACTAGGTCAACTGAGAGGAGGGTATGCTGCTATCAATGATCAATGTCGTCTGCTGAGGAACCACCTGCATCCATTAAACATGCAGCACCACCGGCAAAGGGACGCTAGTACATATGGAATGTACAAATATGTAGAGCTAAATACCCTCTCAGGGAATGGAATGCCAACATAAAAAGGAGAAAAACATGGAAGCAATAAGAAAATCAATGATATTTAAATGCCAAGTTAAAACAAAGTAAAACTTCAAGTAAGCATTATCATTTTAGGTTGAGAGATACTTAGTACGGACACACAACCATGGACATGGCATGCTGTCCAATCTTCGCCTAACCAGCTAAGCCGTCTCACCCTAATGTATGCATGGACATAGAAACACAATACCATAATGTGTGCTGTATGGCCTTCGATCTCCGCCCGATCGGCTTAGCCATCTCATCGTGTCTTGTGGGTCGACATGGTCCGTCCTAGCTATAAACGCATCCCAATCAAAGGGAATAATATCAATATAACATAATGGGGGCACACCCCTCAATAAACTCCTACACCGGCACATGTAGTTTCGGGCTTGGGCATTTATAACCCAAACTTCCTCGGCGATATAACGATACTCCTAAAGTAGTTTCTATATAAAAGTACAGTATGCATCTCCTAGCCTTTTTATAATTCTTTTCATTCCATTGGCACTCTTAGCCACACATGATATTTTATACCTACATTCCTCTACTTTCGATGGATCATCATAAAACATTTAAAGATATTTGAAACATTTGGAAAGTGATGGCTTCAACTCATTAGTATGTAAAAGCTAAAAGCACACTGGAAATATGTACGAGAAATGCATAGTGATTTTCAATTGGAATATCAATCAAATCATGGGTGAATAAATCATAAGAAACAATCTAAAACAATAGGAATAGAAACTCGAACAAACTATGCTTGGAATTTATAATGAATTCATGGAATCCAATACTACGGAAAGGAGTTTAGCCAACATACATGGAATAAGCTTCCATAGGATTACTACAATGTCCCACTATTCTTTGCAACTTCAATCTATAGAAGCATGATCAAATTGTACCATTATTCGGGAATGTACTCATAGTCTAGGTGAAATAGGAATTTCATCAAATACATAGTGTGCAAGTTCAACTACAAGGTTTTATAGTGTAATTCCTTTGCCCCAAAACCAGTTTCAAACAACAATCTACCCACGATAGTTCGATAACCCTCATATCACCTTCATCGATACATGCATGCCCAATGACACACCCCCAAATCAAGAACCACACCTCGCATTCTTCTCAAAAACCCCAAATTTATAGTTAGAGGGCTTAGGCTTTCAATCACAATCCCATAAACCCCAAAATAGTAAAATCTTACTCATAAATGCATGATAAGACATTGCATGTGAGCTAGGGATAAGGTCTTACCTCTTTAGTTGAAGACTTGGGGGCTTCTCCCTCTCTCTATAAGATGCTCCCCTCTCTCCAGAATATCGGCTTGTCCTTCTAACTAACCTAATATGTCTTTTTAGTTAAATAGGGTCGGGTAAGAAAATCCATATTTATAACCCTCCGAGTCAGATCCGTGATCACGGAATGCATCGCATAACAGTTGTGCAATCCGTAAACTGGACCAGGAAATAGTCTCCAAAATCTGGGTTGGCGGTTCAAGTCAGGGATTGATTCTGCGATCCGCGAATTAATTCTGCGGTCGGACACTGAACCGTAGAATCTCCTTTCAAAAATTCCCATGTTGATTATGCAACAGGTATGCGGTTCGCGAAATGAATCTGCGGTCGCACATTGGACGGCGAATTAACCGTCAAATGTAGCTTCTCCCGGTTCAATCCACAATGGTTCTGCAGCCAGCAAAACAGATATGCGGACGCATAATGGACAATAGAAATGCCATATTTTGCAATCTTTACCAACTCCACAATTCATTGCACAACCTAAAAAATCCATAAACACATTAGCCTACCTCAGCACCATAAAACCATAAATCCTTATATGAGGCCTTACAGGGTGGTTACATTCTCCAACTCTTAACCAAACGCTCTTCCTTGAATGAGTTTAGAATCATACCTAGAATATCAAAAAGATTAGGACATCTGCTCCATATATCATGCTCGGTCTCCCAAGTTGCCTCCTCGAGCAGTTGACCTCTCCACTGAACCTTCAATGATTCAATATCTTTAGACCTCATCTTCCGAACGTGCTTATCCAAAATAGCCACCGGCTCTTCTTTGTATGCAAAACAACTACACTGAACTGAAATCCAACATGTGGGAATGATCCTTATAATACTTCTGAAGCTTGGAAACATGAACGATCGGGTGAACTCCCGACAGGATGTGTGGACAAGGAAAATCTATAGACTACCTCACCCATTCTCTCTAAAACCTCAAATGGACCAATATACCGAGGACTCAACTGGCCCTTCTTCCAAAATCTCATCACGCCCTTTATAGGAAAAACTCGGAGAAGAACCTTCTCACCCTCCATGAAAGCCACATAATGAACCTTCTTATTAGCATTATTCTTTTACCTAGACTGTGTTGTACGAAGATGCTCATGAATTAATTTCACCTTCTCCGAAGAATCACGAACTAAATCTGTGCCCAACAATCTTGCCTCACCAGGATCAAACCAACCGACAATAGAATGACATCGCCTCCCATATAAGGCCTCATATGGAGCTATCTGGATGCTCGACTGATGGCTGTTGTTGTACGCAAACTCTGCTCAATGGAAGAAACTGATCCCACTGGTCTGAGAAATCTATAACACAAGCCCTTAGCATATCTTCCAAAATCTGAATGGTCCGCTCGGATTGTCCATCCGTCTGAGGGTAAAATGCAGTGCTCAACTCAACCTGTGTGCCAACTCACGATGAACAGTTCTCCAGAAGTGCAAAGTAAATTGAGTGCTTCTGTCCAAGATGATAACACATGCACACCATACAACCAGACAATCTCTCTGATTTAGATCTTAGCCAAATGCTCCGAAGGGTCGGAAGTCATGGTTGGGATGAAATGTGCAAACTTGATCAATCTGTCCACAGTGACCCAAACAATGTCAAATCTCCTCAATGTCCATGACAACCATACCACAAAGTCCATAGTAATGCGCTCCCACTTCCACTCTAGTATCTCAATCCTATAAAGAAAACCACTCGATCTCTATTTCTCATACATGACCTACTAACAATTTAAACACTGCTCAATAATGATGCTTCAAATCACGGTACATATTTGTAGCACCATGAATAGAATACTGCAAACTACGAGCCTCCTCAAGAATCGACTCCCTTAAACAATTCACATTAGGAACACAAATTCGAACCTGCAGTCGCAATACACCATCAACATCGATAGTCACCTCCTTAACTCTGCCTCGCAACACCGTGTTATTAAGGACAAGCAAATGTGGATCCTTATAATGGCGAGCCTTAATGTGCTCAAACAAGAAAGACTGTGAAATAACACAAGCAAGGAATATGCTCAGCTCAAAGGCCAACACTGGATATCTATAGCTAAAAGGCCTCTCCCCAACTTGGATAAATGCAAAACTCTCGATACTCTCTGTCTTTCTACTCAAGGCATCTGCTAGCACATTAGCTTTCCCCGATTGATACACAATAGTAATATCATAAGCCATCAATAACTCCAACCACCTCTGTAACCTTAAGTTCAAATCCTTTTGCTTGAGAAGATGTTGAAAACTCCAATGATCCGTATACACCTTGCAAGACGCGCCATATAAGTAATGCCTCAAAATCTTGAGCACCTGGACAATAGTTGCTAACTCCACTTCATGTACCACAAGTTCTTCTCATGGGGCTTCAACTAGCACGACACAAAAGCAATCACCCTAATGTCATGCATCACCACACACCCAAGGCGAATGCGTGAAGCATCATAATAGACAATATACATCCCTGATCCTGAGGGCAACACCAATACTGGAGCTGTAGTCGAAGCAAGTTTGAGCTTCTAAAAGCTCTCCTCACACTCGTCAGACCATCTGAATTGAGCACCCTTTTGAGTCAACTTGGTCAATTGAGTTGCGATAGATAAAAATCCTTCTACAAAGAGACGATAGTAGCCCGCCAAACCCATTAAATGCCTAACGTTTATAGCGGTAGAAGGTGTAGGCCAATTCTGAACTACCATAATCTTATTCGTATCCACCTTGACCCCATCAGTACACACCACGTGGCCAAGAAAGTCACTAAGTCCAACCAAAACTCAAATTTGGATAATTTAGCATACAACTTCTTCTCCCTCAAAGTTTTAAGCACAATCCTCAAATGCTGCTCGTGCTCCTCTTTAGTAAGGGAATACACTAATATATTATCAATGAATACAATGAAAAAAGAATCCAAATAAGGCTGTAACACAGTGTTTATCAAATGCATGAAGGCTGCTAGGGCATTAGTCAAACCAAAAGACATCATCAAAAACTCATAATGCCCATAAGTCCTAAAAGCTGCCTAAGGAATGTCTGAAGCCCAAGGTGAAACACTAGGACTGATGAATCCCTTATCCAATAGCTCTTGTAACGTTTCCTTCAATTCCTTTTACTTAGTAGGGGCCATGAGATACAGTTTGGGTTGAAGTGCCAGAACAATGCCGAAATCAATGCCCCTATTGGGTGGCATTCCCGGTAAG
The DNA here is from genome assembly GCA_002018475.1 of Nicotiana obtusifolia. NCBI lineage: Eukaryota > Viridiplantae > Streptophyta > Magnoliopsida > Solanales > Solanaceae > Nicotiana > Nicotiana obtusifolia. Next base: position 221,143 of record MCJB01013460.1, on the reverse strand, counting down.
TCTGCAGGAAACACATCTGCATACTGCCTCACTACTAGAACTGACTCAATAGTAGGAGTATCAACAGAAACATCTTTGATAAAATCTAGATATGCCAACATCCCTTCAACCATTCATTGAGCCTTCAAAATGAGATAACTTTGACATGAGTACAACCAAGAGAACCCTTCAATTCTAACCTCCGCAATCTCGTCATAGCCGACGTCACGGTCTTAGAGTGAAAATCAAGAATAACATAGTATGGAGATAGCCAACCCATACCTAAGATCACATCAAAATCCACCATATCTAACAATAAAAAGTCTGCCCTCGCCTCAAAACCACCATAATGGAATCCCTAACCGGTGTAGATACATAAATAGGCGTAATAAGCAAATCTTGTGGCATATCAAGACAAAAGGCAAAGTACGACGATATATATGAATAAGTAGATCCAGGATCAATACCTATAATAAAAGCATCAGAGGCAATGGCCTCGGCCCTCATTGGGAATGCATAATATCTAGCTTGACCTCCACTGGACTGAGCTCCCCCTCTAGAACGGCCAAGTCCTGAATGACCTCCACCCCAATCAGGCTGAGCGGGTGTTGTAGAAACCATCGGAGGAATCATAGTCTGACCTCCCTGCTGCCTTAAACGAGAATATCCACAAAAAGAACCTAGTATCGATAAACTTTGAATAGGTGGAGCACGATGTGATCTCTATGCTGGGAGTGCAGTGAATGAAGATTGCATAGAGCTAGGGGTGGTGGTGTGTGACAAACTAGCATGCTAGAATGGCCTCTCTCAAATCGACCTCAGCCTCCAGATAAAGCATTACTGAAGTTACTTGAATGTTAGGACCTCTTGTCCCTACTCTGCAACATCTCTCTAGTCTGACCATGGATGTGCTCAATACAATGTACTATCTCCACAGGTTGGTGAAATGTAGTCTCTGTCTCTGCCTCTCTAACAATAGCAAGGCGAATTCTATGGTGAAGACCATTTATGAATCTCCTTTGATCTCTTCTCCATTGAGGGAATCAGAATGGTAGCATGATGGGACAACAATGTAAACCACATCCCATACTCAGTGACTGACAACTGACCCTACTGAAGGTGCTCAAACTGCCTCCTCAGCTTCTGTCTCCTAGTGTGGGGCACAAACTTCTCCAAAAAGACCATGGAGAGCTGAGCCCAAGTAAGAGGAGATGATCTTGCTGGTCTGCCCAGCTCATAAACCTGCCACCACCTCTTAGCAAGACCCTGCATCTGGAAGATGGTGAGGTCAACTACATTGGACTGGACTAGTGCCAAATTGTGTTGAATCTCGTGACAATGATCCAAGAATTCATGGGCATCCTCTAAAAGTGTATCGCTAATGTGAAGATGATGCAACATTGTGAACTTATCCAGCTTCTTTAGCTCATCAGCTAACATTGTGGGCCTATCCTTTGGCTGCGGAGTAGTAGTAGCCTGATCTCCCCCAACAGGTAACACTCTGAGGGTTTGATAACCATTGGCCATCTGCTCTGGGTATAAGTAGTTAGAGTCTGCACTTTTCCACCTACTTGGGAAGTACCTGGTACTATAGGAAATGCCCTGGCTTGAACCAATATAAATCCCCATAAATTTGCGAAGTTGACTCGGGCTATATGTAAGTTTAAAAAGGTAATAGAGTCAATCTCGGAGTTCATGGGAAAACCCAGTAGGGGATAGTGGTGATTGGAACATGGTAATGTATGTAGTTTTCATGTTGATGTGGCTTGGTATATCAAAATAAAAAAAGGAAGTAAAATTATAAAGTTTGAAAAGTTGGTTGAAATTGGAAAAAATAGCGCATTTCGGCAGTAACGTGTGCTCAACGAACGAAAAGAGAACAGAGTTTGCATGAAATAAATCACGCATTTAGTTTGTAACGCACCCTCATAACACGCTAGGAAATTTCACCTAAGCAGTGATAGCTCACGTTGCGCGTGCGCCACACGCCCGCCGCGAGGTCTTCTGCAATATATAAGCACATGAGCGGGAAGAGAGAAATAAGAGGATTTCAAGGTTAGGGCTTTTCTCTCCATCATCTGTCCGACAAATGCATTCAATACACACTTAAAGTTTTTAAGAGTGTTTTTATGATGATTTCACTTCTCAATCACTAGTTACAATAGTATTTTATATTGGATTCCATAGGATTTCTTCAAAATTTCAAGAATACCCAAAAAATTGGCGTTGATGATTTGGGCTGCAAGAGGTAATCCTTCACCCTTAAACCTACATGAATGGATTGTTCATGATTATATGAGCAAGAAATAAGTAGTATCATTTATGGGATAGTGATTGGAGGCCACAAGGGCCTAATCGAGATTATTAGGTGTTGTAGAGATTTTGTAATGAGTTTGTTAGGAAAATTTTGTGGATATGGGTTCATTGATGATTATAATGGTACCAAATAAGGCAATTTGTAGGCAAAGGATGTTGTAGTATCTCTTTTTGGTGGGAAGGAGGGATTGGGTGATGAAGAAACACCATTATTAGAGGTAGTAGTAGAATGCTATGACTCCAGGTGTTTGATAAAATGCCAAAATAACCTAAAACCAGGAAACTTTTACTAATATTGGTCCAATTGAATTATGTTAATGTAGATTGAAGTTATAAGAGTAGTGGGAGTTTTCAATATCAATAAAGAGCAGAATCAAGGTATGTTGGCTAAAGTCCTTTTCTAGGATAGGAATCCATAAGTTCCTCGTAAGTTCCAAATGTTGTTTGTTCAAACTCCTATTCTAACTGTTTCAAATTGCTTACGAAGATTGGTTTGCCTAATTGCTAATGTACTCGAGTCACGTTCGAATTACCCCTATCCTAAGATGCCTCCCCTTCGTGGGAAAATGTTCAAATATGGTTGTTGTAACTAATGCATATGATTTGAATCCATGTTTTAATTGTACATCACCATGCTCTCCTTTGTAAGTACTTAAAATGTGTTTTGAGTTCTTCATACTGATGAGTTGAAACTGTATATATCATACTCTCTTTTGGGAAAAGTATCCCTAAAATAAATGTGTATTAGTCGCTTACGATTTTAACTTGTGTTTCGATTGCCAATAATTATGCTCCATTCTTTGAAAGAAAATCAATGTGTTAAGGTCACTCATTACTAAACAACATAAAGGTGTGATTTCCGGAATGTCTATATATTGGTCTTTATGATAGTGATCATTGGATGTAAAGAAATGAAAGCGTGAAATATGAACTGTGGCTATCATGCCATGAATGAAGAACATTATGTATTGCCAAAAGTGCCAACAAAATGAAGATGTTGTGAATGGTTAAAAGTACTAATGAAGCGATGAATGGTATGAAAGACTATGAGATGGATACAGTTATATTATTATTTCCATTATCCTAAATAAATAAAGAAATGAATTATTTTTGGGAGTATCATTAGCGATCCGAAGAAGGGTAGGTTGTTATGGCCCACACCCGAAACTACACATGTCGGTGTAGGAGTGATTAAGGGGTAAATCCCCATGCTAATGTGTTGAGGTTATTCCCCTTATTTGGGATGAGATTGATGTATTGATATTATTCCCCTTAATTGGGATGAGATGATTGCTAGCAAAAGACGATGTTGACCCACATGACATTATGGTGAGACGACTTAGCCGATCGGGCAGAGAATGAACGCCATGTCATGCACATGGTGGTGTTGTGTTTTGATGTCGAGCCTCATTCTTTGGGGTGAGAAGGCTTAGGCGATCGGGCAGAGATCGGACTCCGTTCTATAAGCACGGTGGTGTATCGGTGCTAAAGATCTCCCTACCAAAATTGTTAATTCCTAATTGGAATTGGCTATATTTTATCTTGGCATTTAGTATTCCTTGAGTTTCTTATTGATTCCATTTTTCGCTCCTTCTTATGTTGGCTTCTATTCCATGAGAGGATATTTAGTTTTACATACTAGTACTATTCCATATGTATTAACGTCCCTTTTGCCGGGGGTGCTGCATCTTTTACGAATGCAGGTGGTTCCTTAATAGGTGGCTTTTGATTCTCGTTAGCAGCTTATCCTCTTCTCAGCTGGTTTGGGGAGTCATATTCTACACCAGGGCCTTATGTCACTTGATATTGTACATTGTGTTATGAGGTATAGCCGGGGCCTTGCCACCAACACTTTCATACTACTCTTCTATTTCACTTATAGGCTCCGTAGACATGTTGTGGGTGGTGATTTGGGTTAATGAACAAAAATTATCGTAGTTGTCAAAAATGTTTCCTCTCATAACTATGAACTGATAATAATTTGGAAATTGTAAATGAAGCTTCTATAAGTAGTAGAAAAAGGATGTGGTAAACTTTACTATTCACATGTCTAATTCATGTTATTGATTCATAAATTATTCACGGGTAAGGTTGGGTAGAAGGCATCCAGTAGGCTTGCTTGACTAGGATGTCTCGATCTAGCGCCTGTCGCGTTCCCCAAGGTTGTGGCGTTACAAGCTTGGTATTAGAGCCTAAGGGTTTATAGTGTCGTCGGATGTCTCAGAGCTGTGTTTAGTAGAGTCATTCTTACCAGTGTGTTGTCGATCACATCAATAATTAGGAGGCTACTTGGATATTTAATAATGTCAACCTTTTTTGATATTCTAGATAATGTGATAGAGTTCAAGATGGAAAGCAAATTTCCCCACCGTGTCTCCTTTTTCAGATGAGTAGTCCACGAGTTTGAGGCGGTGAAGAGGGAGTGACCCCATCACTGAATCTGGGGGAGGTTGCACAAGGGTTCGTTGAGGGAATGGGTCGAGCCTTTGAGGGATTGGAAGCATTATTTACTAGGGGAAATTCACTTGTTCACCTTAATTTCACCATGCCACGGAATCATGTGGCACAAGCATCTAGGAAACAAAAGAGGGTTATTTGTACCGATAAGACGGAATGTCCAATTTGTTTGAAGCACCCCCTGGGGATATGCTGGTTGACTCTTGAAATATATTATGGTTGTGGAAATAGGGGGCACAAGAAGAACAAATGCCCCAGGCGTCTGCCCGGCATGTGGGAGGGAACATTTGGCACCATGTCGCAAGTATGCTCAGAAACGTTTTAGGAGTTGCAGGTTTGGTTACTTCCAAAGTCAATGCAACCAGCATCAGCCGAGAGTGGCCTCATCACCCACACCATAAGCTGGTACGGAGATTGTTTTTCCCGCCATGAGGGCCTGGAGGAAGGATAGGGAGAATTTATGGTGTATGCAAAAAGAGTAAATATCTTATCAGTGGGGTGACTTAACTTAGCAGACCTCATCCTTTTTGAGAGTATTGTAGAAGGTGTCATTCGAGGGTATGTCGCTATCTTACCAATGCATGTTATACGTGTCGAATCGAGGGGCATCAGATAAGGCACTACCCCGACAACCAAAAGATAGCAAGTATGTCCCTCCTAAGTTCGTCATTATGAACATCACATAATTTTCCGTGTTGTATATGCACACCTATGTTGAATAGCCAACATAAACATGATCTTGACACGACATTGAGTTACAAAACATTGCATGTACCTACTCTTTGAATGAGACGCATTATTCGTGGACTCTCTTTACCACAATTCCCTTACACACCACCTCTTAAAGAATTCAGTTTTATAGTGATTTCCTTGAATCGAGTTATAAACCTAGGTTAATACTTTTAACTTGCCTCTCCAAATCCTCCCACAAAGGACTTTACTTGACGAGTTTCTTATAGGACCTTCTGCTTGAAACAAATAACATCCCTAGCTTGGCACACGCCCCCTTAACATTAGCCTACACGACATCGAGTCAAAAGTAAATCAACCTTGTGCCGAGATCTTTCCTAGCCCACTCTCTTACCTTCATAGATGGATCATAGGCTTTAAGAAACCACTTTAATTCCTTTATGAACACTATCATGAACCCTTTTCACTAATTAATAACTTAAAAGCACATCTTAACACCCTTCATATATCTTATTTTATTCGAAAGTGGCACATGTCTGTATAGAGCTTCCTCTGGAACTGGAGATCCTCACAAATACATCGCAAAATGACCTCTTTTTTTCCTTCTTAGTTTAACACTTAGTACACTTGATTTCATCCTCAAATAATCAACGCGCGTCGCACCCAGTATTGTGGTTACCAATGATGTGGCCTTGTATTGCAACTTGAGAACTATTATGGCAAGACATGTCTAGCTCGTAGCAGGCATTCATCCTCTCTTTCCACCTATAAAACATGTTAATTGTTTTTCCTTAGTTGCAAATTCATTGTGCTAGCCTCCTGAAATGGGTTGTAATACCCATGAGAGAGCGTGTCCTTCCATGTATCGCTTAAGCGCGTCCATTCTCAAAGGATTCTTAAGGGGCTCTCCATCAAGTCCAGATACACTTTTGGGTTGATTATAGTACCACGTTTGTATCTCATGTCTGTCATATCTGCCTTTATCATCTGGGTACTTGCCAAGTCACGAAGCCGTGGCGAATTCATTATGAACACTCAGAAACATGCCATGATTACTCTATAATACTTTCCCCTGTTTCTATTAACTTTGACCCTCAGCTTCTAGGATCATTCACCATGTCATGTACATTGCCATATGCGAAGAATTTACTATCCCTAACATTCCACATCCTTAGGTGGACATGGATTTATCATTTGCCTTTCTCCCTGGAGCATCATATTAACCAATAGAACCTCTCCAGCCAATGCATGATTCCACCCCAATATTCAGACATCCTAGCTACATGGTTTCACTCATGTGTGGTTGAATTTCGTAGCCCTACCGCGACCTTTCATTCCCCACTTCAGGTGGATGTTCCAGATTTTGGCACATATCATGAACATATTAATTTGATGGACAAGTCTATCATATCTCTAGTCCTTCCGTATGGGACCGCCTATTGGGAGGGTTAAGTTGCTAGGGTGATAACCTTAAAGTGCTCAACCTCTTTTCTTTCAATATCACGAGTTTGGAGCCTAGAGTCCTTATGTTAAATCCCACTAGGTAAAAATACAGTTTCATATATTTTGAGACACCTATCACATTCATGGTGCAAGGATCATCCCATTCTGAGTTCAAATTTATTTTCCATATACTCAAGGAGGCACCTAGTGTCACGTACTTGGTTGTTTCTCTTTAAGACTTACTATTGCCGAACAAGGCACATATGGCATATAACTATTGCTACTATCCCTTTCACAACTCATCGTCTTTCATGAATAATTGATGCTAACGTATTTATTTTCCCGATCATGCCTCCCACATATAACATACCTACACAACTTGCTTCTTTTACATCTTAGGATCTTGTACATGGTTCCCACATTATCAATATGTACTAGTTAACTCTATGTCTCATTTAGTCGAATCAACGATGTCATTACAATGAGTTATCATGCCAGCGCTATTGGTGGTAACCTTTATACCTTTTAGATATAACTTCCTGAAATGCCTCGGCTCAGCACATTGGTTGATTCTTGAATAATTCCAGCTCAATCTCGAACCCCGCCATTCCTATTTGCATTAAAAACTTGTTGGGGGTTGTAGGTTCAAACATGTCAAAGAAGAAGCATCATTCCATGATCAAGCACATTGGGCAGTAGACTCTATGGACATATTCATTCAAACACATCATAGAATAAGGTGGAGGAGGTTGAGGATCGCAAAAAGTCCAATTCGGATGTTCAACATAGAAATTTGGGAGTTTGATGAAACAGAACGGGTCCTTCTCAAGATTTTCACCATGAAGACATTATTTGAATTGTTAATAAAGGTAAAGTAGGTGTAGTGCACATTGGGCCTTATAGTATCTTGAAGGAAATAAGACAAGTAGCCTATGAGTTTCATTTCCTCCATCGTTGTCCTCCATGCATCCGGTGTTTCATGTATTCCAGTCGATGCAGGTGGTTTGGGAATTCGCCACTCATTGTTCCGGTAGAGACTATTGAGTTTAATGAAGAATTGACTTACGAGGAGATCATGGTTTCCATTCTTGATAGACAAGTCCGACATTTAAGGAATAAAAAGACTACCTAAGTGAAAGTGCTATGGCAAAACTAGCAAGTTGAAGGGGCTACTTGGGAGGCCGAGGAAGAGATGGAGAAGAAATACCATCACTTGTTGTGTAACAATATTATTTTGTTTTACAAAGAATGTTAGGAGTCTGCTCTCTATGAATTATGTTCAAGCTTGTATAGTCTATGCTAAGACTCTCCTTTAGGAAATATCATGCTTATGAGGTTGTGGTCGGTGTTGTTCTCAGCTATGTTATGTCATTGGGATATGAATATGTTTTTAGGATTTGTTTTTGGGCTCTTTGACAGGTGGATAGGCCCAAATACAGGAGAGACTCTACTGAAATTTTTGGAAATTTGGGGAGTTAGTCAAATTGGAATGTCTGGGGTGTGAATGAAGAATTGAGTCACTTTGGGTGTCTATGGTGGACTTTGACCCTCATTCGATGACGAATGATCCTAAGCCGGGGAGGATGTAAAGCCCCGTAAGTTTGCATAGTTGACTCGAACTATTTATGTATGTTTAAAAGGGTAATAGAGTCAATCTCGGAGTTCGTGCGGATCCCTATTAGGGGATAGAGGTGATCGGAACATGGTAATGTATGTACAGTTCAAGTTGAGGTGGTGGTGAGTGTCAAAATATCAAAAGAAAGTAAAAAACATAATGTTTGAAAAGTTGGTTGAAATTGGCAAGGACAACACATTTAGGCACTAACATGCGCTCGGTGCACAAAAATAGAATAGAGTCAGCATGCGCTAGGGAATTTTGTCTGAGCAGTGATAGTTCACATTGCGATCGCGCCACGTGCCCACCGCGAGGTCTTCTACAATATATAAGTACATGAGCGGGAAAGAGAGAAATTAAAGGATTTCAAGGCTAGGCTTTTCTCTCCATCACCCATCCGACCAAGGCTTTCAATACACATTTAAGGTGAGTTTTTTAAGATTTATTTTATGATGATTTCACTTCTCATTCACTTGTTACAATAGGATTTTGTCTTGGATTCCACAGGATTTCTTCAAAATCCCAAGACCACCCCAAAAGTTGGCTTTCAAGATTTGGGTTGCAAGAGGTAATCCTTCACCCTTAAACCTACATGAATTGATTGTTCATGATTATATGAGCAAGAAATAAGTAGTATCATTTATGGGATAGTGATTCGAGGCCACAAGGGCCTAATCGAGATTATTGGGTGTTGTAGAGATTTTGTAATGAGTTTGTTAGGAAAATTTTGTGGATATGGGTTCATTGACGATTATAATGGTACCAAATAAGGCAATTTGTAGGCAAAGGATGTTGTAGTATCTCTTTTTGGTGGGAAGGAGGGATTGGGTGATGAAGAAACACCATTATTAGAGGTAGTAGTAGAATGCTATGACTCCAGGTGTTTGATAAAATGCCAAAATAACCTAAAACCAGGAAACTTTTACTAATATTGGTCCAATTGAATTATGTTAATGTAGATTGAAGTTATAAGAGTAGTGGGAGTTTTCAATATCAATAAAGTTCTGAATCAAGGTCGATCGGAATCCATGAGTTCCTCGTAAGTAAATGTTGTTTGTTTAAACTCCTATTCCAACTGTTCCAAATTGCTTGCGAAGATTGGTTTGCCTAATTGCTTATGTACTCGAGTCATGTTCGAATTACCCTTATCCTATGATAATTCCCCTTTGTGGGAAAATGTTTAAATATGGTTGTTGTAACTAATGCATATTATTTGAATCTATGTTTCAATTGTACATCACCATGCTCTCCTTTGTAAGTACTTCCAATGTGGTTTGAGTTCCTCATTCTCATGAGTTGAAACTGTATATATCATACTCCCCTTTGGAAAAAGTATCCCTAGAATACATGTGTATTAGTCTCTTATGATTTTAACTTGCATTTCGATTGCCAATTATTATGCTCCACTATTTTGAAAGAAAACCAATGTGTTAAGGTCACTCATTACTAATGAACATAAAGGTGTGATTTTCGGAATGTCTATATATTGATATTTATGATAATGATCATTGGATGTAAACAAATGAAGTGTAAAATATGAAAGGCGGCCATCGTGCCATGAATAAAGAACATTATGAAAGGCGGCCAAGAGTGCCAACGAAATGAAGATGTTGTGAATGGTTAAAAGTGCTAATGAGGCGATGAATGGATACCGATATATTACTATTTCCATTATCCTAAAAATAATAATAAATGAATTTTTTTGGGAGTATCATCAGTGAGCCGAGGAAGGGTGGGTAGTTATGGCCCACACTCGAAACTACACGTGCCGGTGTAGGTGAGATTGATGGGTAAATCCCCGTGCTGATGTTTTGTGATTATTCTCTTCAATTGGGATGAGATTGATGTATTGAGATTATTCCCTTAATTGGGATGAGATGGTTGCTAGTAAAAGACGATGTCGACCCACACAACATTGTGGTGAGACGGCTTAGCCGATCGATAGAGATTGGACGCTATGTCGCGCAAATGGTGGTGTTGTGTTTTGATGTCGACCCTCATACTTGAGTGTGAGACGGCTTAGCCGATCGGGCAGAGATCAGATGCTATGTCACAAACATGGTGGTGTTGTGTTTTGACGCTGAGCCTCATACACTAGGGTTAGACATCTTAGCCGATCGGGCAGAGATCGGACGCCTTGTCGCTCACATGATGGAGGTGTGTTTTGATTTCGAGCCTCATACTTTGGGGTGAGACGGCTTAGCGGATCAGGAAGAGATCAGAATCCATGCTATAGGCACGGTGGTGTATCAGTGCTAAGGATTTCCCAACCAAAATTGTTAATACTTAGTTGGAATTGGTTATGTTTTAACTTGGAAATTAGTATTGCTTGAGTTTCTTATTGATTCCATGTTTCTCTCCTTCTTATGTTGGCATTATATTACATGAGAGGGAATTTAGTTTTACATACTAGTACTATTCCATATGTACTAACGTCCCTTTTGCTGGGGGTGCCTCATTTTTTAGGGATGCAGGTGGCTTCTCAACAGGCGGCTTTGATCCTTGTTAGAAGCTTACCATCTTCTCAGCTAGTTTGGTGAGCCATATTCTACGCCAGGGCCTTATGTCACTTGATATTGTACATTGTGTTTTGAGGTATAGCCGGGGCCTTGTCACAAGCACTTTCATACTACTCTTCTGTTTCACTTAGAGGCTCCTCAGATATGTTGTGCTTGGTGTTTGATTTGGGTTGATGAACTAGAAATGTTGTTGTTGTCAAACATGTTTCCTCTCGTAACTATGAACTTGTAATATTTCAGAAATCATAAATGAAGCTTCTATAAGTAATGGAAAAGCGATGTGGTACACATTACTCTTCACATGTTTAATTCTTGTTACCAATTCTTAAACTATTCATGAGTAAGGTTGGGTAGAAGGTATCAAGTAGCCTTGCTCGACTGGGATGTCTCGGTCGAGTGCTGGACGCGCTCCCCAAGGTTGGGGCATGACGGCCAAACTATCAAACAAACAACCATACGGACCAAAGCGTCTTTCAAAACTGCCGTAGCAAGTAAACCTTGGGGAAACTGAGCTAGTACCACTGGCTCAATAAAGTCAAGAATCTACTCCTCAACAAAAGCTACTGGTGGCTCCGCAGTAGCTGCTCGAGCAGGGCCCCTATTTCCAGCGCGTGCTCCACCCCTGCCCCTGCCTCAGCCCTGGCCTCTTGTGGCCCAAGGTTGGGGTACTAGCATGCTCAGCTGTACCGAAAGAGCGTATTCTCATCATTTGTGAGATAATACAAAAGCAAAGATTTAGTCTTAGGAATAAGAAAATCCCCATGACTGATAATAAAAAAAAGAGAAGTTTTCCTAATAGCCGTGAGCTCTATAGAATAAGTAAATACTAATTTTGAACAAAAATATAATACTATCCGAAATACTAAATACTAATAACATGATAAACGAGAGGACTTCAAGGCCTACGAACGAAACACCAGTGCTACTTTAAATCTCCGACTAGTCTTGATCCAACTCACTAAAAACACCAGTGCAGAGTGTAATATGAATACAACCAATCTCATGTACTCAATAAGTATCAAGCCGAACATCACTCTGAAAGCAGTGTCAAGCATGGCAAGGTCCAATACTCATTTTCAATAGCCAACAACAACAATAACAGAATAATAATAGCAAAAGAAAAAGCAGCTCAATAATATCAGGTTCAACTCTAACACATTAAGAAGAAAATAAGCATGCTTTTAAAATATATCTGTCATGACATCAAATGTCAAATAACATGCGGAAAATACAACCTTATGCCTCCATGACAAGTATTCATGCCAAAATCAACAACATCACAATTTAATCATCAAGCAAACACAATCTTCGTTCATGCATAGTACCAGGCACAAATACCCCTCAATCACACTCTCAGCACGTTCATGATTGAGGTGTCTAGCATAAGCCCCTCACTATGCACATATCAAGTTCTTGCACTCACAAGATTATACCTGACTCCGGAGGAGTAGATCGTAGCCCAAGCACTGATCGAATAATAAGTCAACAATCAATATCACTTAGTCCATTATAGGGCCTGACCCAATGTGCCCTAAAAATCAGTATCAACACTCAACAATCAATGCCACTCAACCCAATATCGGGCTTGTGTAACGACCCAAATCGGAGGGACACGACGGGCACCCAGTGCCTTACTTAACCGAGTACCCACATAACGTATCTTTCTTATCGTACCATCATTCGTAAATTGGCCGGAAAGGCAATCATGAGATAACGGGAATAAAACATAAGAAAATAATCGACATAGGACGACCCAACATGATATACAAACCTATACATGTGACATACGGGCCTATATGGCCGACATGATCATTTGTACACTCAAAACATATGCCGACAAGGACTTACCAGCATCCATATGCATGACATCTGTCTACAATCCACAAATAGTACATAAATGTCATAAAGGTAAAGACAGGGCCCCGCCATACCAATCAATACTTCTCCAAGAAATATTGACCAAAAGAAAACTAAGGAGCAAGTGATAGCCTACTAGGAGGACTGTCAGCCTGTCTATCGGGACTTACGGGCATGAAATGCAGCTTCCCAAGGCAAAAGAGATGTGAGTACGAATAAAGTACCGAGTATGTATTGCTGGAAAGCATAAATAAGAACAATAATGTTAAGAAAGATAGAGAAGATACAACCTGTAACATCTTTGTACCTCTGAGAGGACTTCAAGGCCTACGAACGAAACACCAGTGCTACCTTAAAATCTCCGACTAGTCTTGATCTAACTCACTAAAAACTACCTTAATTAACAACAGCAAGATCTGCACATGAAGTGCAGAGTGTAATATGAGTACAACCAATCTCATATATATATATATATATATATGTACATAGGCTTTTAAAAACATTTGCCTCTATGGGCATCATCATCACCATATCATACCAGGCCGTATAACCTCGGTTAAAATGTACACGGCCATCATCAGGCTCGGTAGAATCGTACCCGGCCACGTGGAGCTCGGTAAAACCCAACTGATCTATGGTTACACAGTAGGTGCCGTACCCGGCTGATTTTATTCGATTTGATTAGCTTCTTAACCTTTCAACCCTCACGATACTCCTTAAAACTTGTTTTGACCCATCAATATCTTCGTAAAGGTCCTTCAATTATCTGATTTATATTAATTCACTTAAGATGAATTCTAACTTGAAAGAGTTCGGGGTGTAACAGCCTGGATGCAAACGTCAAACCCGTAGAATACAAATAAGGACACTATCAACGTGTGAGATTACATAAAAAGAGTGCACAAAGACACATTTTTAATATGCGGATAAAATATCATGACTGAAAATATGACTATAGTTTAGGTAAACAGCTCAACATAGTAAATATAGTTTTATCATGTCTCAAACAAATAAGCACATAGCCTAAACATGATTTCTGGCATGAATAACAGATCACATAGTCATACAAGTGGAGAAACTACAATATCAAAGAGGAATGATAGCAAAACAAGGCACATAATAGCCTAATGTCTACCATGATCATGAATAACCATGATGCATGCAGATACGCTCGTCACCTTGCATGTGTGTCGCCCCGACATATAACAAATACCATAGCCTACGAGAAAATACCCTTAAACCAAGCTTTGCCAATATGCTTACCTTAAGTGCATGAGAATTTATACTCCAAACGGGTCAAATCTAGCAAAAAACAACTAAATTACGTCAAACAAAGCCATAGAAATCAATTCCATACAATAAAATTTCGATATTTATTCTATTCCAAAAATGTCAACAATGTTAACTCGGGACCACATGGTCAAAACCCAAGTCAAGGGGTAGATCCTGACCCATTAATTCCACGAGTCCAAATACGTTATTAGATTCCAAAATTGAGCCCAAATCGACTCCCAAATCCTAATTTCTACTCTCTTAAGTTGTAGAAAAAACACTTAAAGTTTCCTCAAAGTTCCATACCTAAAAGTCTCGTATGAAAGTCTCCTTCAAAAATCAGCCCTCCCCAAGTCTAGGGTTCAAAATAAGGGAGAATGAGCTAAAGTTCCGAAATAGGATCTTAATATAGTCTACCTAGCACTACCCTTCGCGAACGCGCTCCAAGCCTCGCGTTCGTGGAGCACAATCCTGCTACTGCCTCCCAGAACTTCTTCGCGAACGCGAAACACACCTTGCCAGTGTAAGCACATGCACCTAGAACTATGCGAACACATCCCCTATCCCACGACCACGAAGGCTAACTTCCAGCCTACTACACATGCTCCAGGAACGCGATGGCAATTGACCACAACCCATCACAAATGTGACCTCTTATCTGTGAACGCGAAGAACAAAACACTGCTGCCTCAAAATAACCCTGCAAGATCACGAGCCCTTCTCTGCGACGCAATGCATTCGAGACACTAGTAGAAAATCGGCAACCTCAATAAACCCGTGGTTCGAAACTAACCCGAGCTAACCAAGACACTGTCCAATTAAACCAACAAGTACGTAAATACTATCCGGATCTATCCAAAGCCTCAAAACATATACGAGACCATCACATCTATGAATAGACAATCAAACCATAAATTGAACTTCTCTTAAAATCATAAGCTTCCAACCAAACATCTGATTCACGCCTACCCAATTCGGATTACATCCAAACATTGCACACAAGTCCCAAAGGACAAAATGAACCTATTCCAAGTTTCCTAACAACAATCTGAACCTGATATCAAAATCAACTTTCGGTCAAACTTAGAAACTCTCCAAACCTTCAAGTTGCCAACTTTCGCGAATTAGAGCCAAAACATCCTAGGAACCTCTAAATCCAAATTCAAAAATACGCCTAAGTTCGAAATTACTTTACGAACTTACTGAAACCATTAAATCACCAATCCGAGGTTGTTTTTAATAAAGTCAAACCTTGGTCAACTCTTACAACTTAAGCTTCTAACAATGAAACAAAGTATTCCATTTCACTCAGAAACCTTTCCGGAACCAAACCAACCACAGCACAAGTCACAAAAAAATAATCAAGCATACGAGAATTATCAAATAAGGAAACAAGGCTAAAAAATACAAAACAACCTGTTGGGTAATTACATTTGATGATTTATGACTTGTACACGTGGTTTCTTTTTATTTTCGGAGAGTTTAAATATGCTTTTAAATAAATATATATTTTTGAACATTAAAAGATGTAGGAGTCAGAAATGACATGGTTTGCCGAGGGTGATTGAAATAGTAGTTTCTTTCACAACCATGTCAATGGAAAAAGGAAGAAGCTTCAATTGTAGAGGATCCAGAATAAAGATGGGGATTGGGTTGAAGATCATGATCAAATGGCTAATGCTGTAGCAGATTGCTATCAGAGACAATTCTCTAGAGGGGCTGATCCGACTAATTTCTCTTTGCTAAAAATTGTACCTCCTATGGTCACTATGGAGCAGAACCTGGAGCTTTGTAGGTATCCTACACTTGAGGAGGTCAAGGGAGCTATTTTTTAACTTAGCAGTGATAGTGCTAGTCGTCCTGATGGATTCATTGGGACTTTCTATCAAGAGAGTTGGGAGATTGTTTTCTATGACATACACAACATGGTACTAAATTTTTATGGTAATGCATCTTTTTCTAAGTCCATCAGACACACAAATTTGGTTTTACTGCCAAAGAAGCCAAGGATGCAAGCATTTTCAGACTTGAGACCTATAAGCTTGAGTAACTTCATCAACAGGGTAATTTCTATAGTGCTTCATGATAGACTTGAGAAGTTTTTGCCTGCACTGATTTCACCTAACCATTCTGCATTTGTGAAAGGAAGGAGCATCTTTGAGCATGCTTCTCACACAAGAGATTGTCATTGACATAAGGCTAAGGGGTAGGCCTTCTACTATGGAGATTAAGTTAGATATGGCCAAGGCATATGAGAGGGTTTCATGAAAATATTTGTTGCATGTTCTAAGGAATATGGGATTTGCTGAGCATTTTATAAACATGGTGCCGAACCTTCTGCCAAATAACTGGTACTCAGTGGGTGAATAAGCAATTTTCAAGCTTTTTCCAATCCAGAAGGGGTGTTAAGCAAGGAGGTCCACTCTCTCCTGCCTTGTTCATACTATCTGCAGAGGTATTATCAAGGTCCTTGAACAAGTTAATTTGAGGATAAGTCTTTGGTTGGATTTGGAATGCCTAAGTGGATTGATCCTTTAAATCATCTAGCATATGCTGATGATACCACCATTTTTGCATCAGCTCATCCAGATTCATTGAAGAATGTGATGGCAGTCTTGGGCAGTTATGAGAAGATTTCAAGCCAGCATATCAACAAGTCTAAGAGTTCCTACTATATGCATTCTAATGTTGCTAATGCTTTTTCAAGCAGTAGGTGATGCCACATGATTTTCTAGAGGTTAATTCTCATTTACTTACTTGGGATGTCCTATCTTCTACGCTAGAAGAAGGAAGGATTATTATGAAGATCTTATCTAAAAGGTAAACACAAAACTGCATTCATGGAAAGGCAAATTGTTATTATATGGAGGCAAGGCTACACTCATTACTAGTGTGTTACAAAGCATGCCAGTACACTTGTTGTTAGTTCTTGATCCACCTAACAATATACTCTTAATCCACCTAACAATATACTAGATCATCTACATAAGCTCTTTTGCAACGTTTTTTTTGGAGAACAAAGGAAGAAGGCAAGAGTAGGCATTGGTCTTCATGGCACAACTTGTGTCTTCCCAAAAAAGAAGGTGGATTAGGGTTCAAGTCTTTGGTTGATGTATCTAAGGCACTGTTTGCTAAGCTATGGTGGATATTTAGGACCACAAAATCATTATGGTCAAATTTTACGTGGAATAAGTACTGCAAGAAAGAGATACCAATAGTTGTGCAGTTTAGAGGAGGGTCACATGTTTGGAGGAAAATGTTGAATGCAAGGCAGGATGTTGAGCACGAAATATGGTGGGAGATGCAAATGGGTTCTACTAGTGTCTGGTATGAAAATTGGTCCAAAATTGGGTCCTTGTATCATGTAGTACCTCTAGAGTTTCCTATTAATGAAAACATCCAGTAGGTGGCAGATTGGAGACAAAGTGAAGAGTTGAATGAGAAACTGTTAGATCAAACATTTCCAGAGGAGATAGCTGATTATATTAGGCATAATTTACACTTTGATGGCAGTGAATATTACTGAGATAAGCCATGGTGGATGCCAATTGCTTCAGTTATGTTTTCTGTGACTAGTGCTTGGCAAATAGTAAGACATAGGGCAAATCCCAGTCCAGAACTCAAAAACATGTGTATTAGAGGTTTGCCATTCAAGATATCTTTCTTTCTATGGAGATTAGGGAGATTAAAATTTCCTACATATGATTTGTGGAGAAGGAATGGATACTTGCATGTATCAACGTGTTGGTGTTGCCAACAACCACAAGTGGAATCTTTTGATCACTTGTTCATGACTAGTTCTACTTCCTCTAGGGTTTGGAAGGTGTTCTTTTGTGCAACAGGGATTAATGTACAGCTGGTACAAGTTCTTCAAGTCATTAGATCTTGGTGGAATGCTTTATGTTGTCCAAAATTGAAGCCCTTATATCAGGCAGTTCCAACTATTATTACTTGGGAGTTGTAGAAGAGGAGGAATGTATTTATAAATGGTGGAGCAGTGTCATGTAATAGAGTAATTCATGAAGTCAATAATAACTTCACTACTTGGCAAAGGTGAGGTATCCTTGGATTTCTCATATCCCTTTCTTGCGGCCGGACATGATCAAGTTTTTTGAAGGATATAAGCATGTTCTTATGACTAGAAGAGTAACCTAGAAAGTGCCACATGTGGGATGGTACAAGAGTAACATTGATGGAGCTTCAACAAACAATCTAGGGCCAAGCTCATTTGGTTTTTGTGTAAGGGACATTGTTGGAGATTTGATGGATGCTGGGGCACAAATTATAGAGGAGACAACCAACATTATAGTTGAAGCAATGGCCATAGTTGAAGGACTGGCATATTGTGTGGAACAGGAGCTGCACTCACTTATAATTGAAATTGACTCCTTGGTGATGAAAAAGATCATAGAAGGATAATGGGATCCTCCTTGGTGCATTTTGGAAGAAGTAAAGTGGATTAAGGAGATCAAGGCCACTTTAATGTGATCTTCCAGCATGTGCTAAGGGAGGGCAACGAAGTGGCGGGTTTGTTAGCTAACTTTGATTTTTCTTTTGCAGGTGCAGCCACATTTAACACATTTTATGAATTACCTACTACTGGAAGAAGAATGTTGACTTTGGACAAAGCTCAAGTGCCTAGCCTTAGGGTTAGGATTACCAAGAGAAGGACACCTGATTGATTAAGCAGTTCCAAATGTTTCTACCTGTTTTTGCTCTTGTCTTTTACTATACATTGTCATGTTGTTATGTAGTGGTATTAGCATGGTTTCATGCTAAATCTAAATACCACATGGCAGTGTATGTAATTGTATGAAAAGCAGGCGATGGAAGGGTATTCTGGCGGCTTTCATATGGGATCCAAAGTATAAGTTTGTCACAATGTATACTACAGTTGATATCTTAGTACTTATCGCTTACACATTACTATCTAGTTGAGTTAGCATGTTCATAGGCTCATCCTGGAGAAGTCTTGGCAGTGTAAACATTTGGTGTACAATGCAAACAGTTCAGTTTATTCAAAGCTATCACCTGCAGTCTTTGGAAGTGCACGAAGAAGTCCAGACTTTTGTATTAAGGCTTACATTTAGATCTTCGTGTTGGAGGTTGGAGATTCACATTTTCCTTGTCCTATGGAATGCAAAACTTGGAATCTAGTGAGTGCTTTAGAGGTGCTACTGTGAGGTTTTGTCCTTTGCTTGTGATACGCACAACACAATGCTTTGGAAGCTTGTTCATTTAATTCATGTAATGGTTATCATAGTCATTCTAGTTAGTTGTAGTGCTACTCTTTTTTATTTTGATTTTTGACAAGTTGTAAACATCAGATGCGATTTTTGATTGATTTATATAAATAGTAACCACTAGCCTCCCTATGTAGTGGTATTTTTTTTTTTTAAAAGCTGTTAGAGTATACCACGGTCAACATTGTTAGTAAACGACCTTGGATATGTGTTTTGATGATTCAGGTAGGTCCATATGATGATTTTGGACTTGCACGCATGTTTGATTAGGATGCCGAGTGACCCGAAGCCGCTTCAGCGCTTAATGTGGAATGTTGAAAAAATGAGTTTATGAACATTGAAATATTCAAATTCTTGATTCTTGATTCTAGATGTTATTTTGTTATTTCGAGCTTACAAGCCAGTTCCTATAAGGTTTATATAGTTGTGTGGGTTTATGGAATGGGGCCCAGGGGGCCAGGTGAGTTTCGGGGTGGTTTTTGTCCATTTTTGCACAAGGTGTAGCAGGTGCTTTGCTACTGGTGTAGTGTGCATCGTGAACATACGAATCTTGTCTCGTGTTCGTGGAGGGTTATTTGGGCTTGGTGTGGTTTTAGTCTATGCAAATACGAAGGGGAGCTTGAGAACGCAATAGCTTGGGGGTAGTGTGCATTGTGAACTTGCGGAGCTTGTCTCTTGTTCGCAGAAGGTTATTTGGGGTGGGTGTGGTTTTACTCTATGCAAACGTGAAGTGGAGCTTGCGAACGCGACTGCCCAAATGCAAACATGTAGCCACTTTTCACCATTTTTTAGACCTAGATCGGGTATTGAGGAGATTTTGAAAGGACTATCATCCCAACTTTTAAGATTATTAATTTTTAGTTAGTTTTGCTTAATTTTTGTCACGACCCAATATCCCACTATTTGTCGTGATGGCACCTAACCTCTATGACTAGGTAAGTCAATCACACAATCAAATTAAAATAACAAAATAAGATATAAGAAGCCTGAAATCATCAAAAACTACAAAATAAGGCTCCAACGAGGCCAATAGAAAGGTGCACAAGCCAAGCTCCCACAACGAGGTAGTGTAGAGTCATTAGATCTAGACTGCATGCATAACAATCTCAATAAGTAAAATATTGTAATAATACATCAATAAGAAATGAAAAAAAGGGATTCCAAGGGTCTGCAATGTCCATGTAGAAGTACCTTGAATCTTCTAGAAGATATCAAAGCTTACTTTTGCGGTACGTTACCTCCAACACCCCGATCTGTATAAAAATGTTCAGAAGTGTAGTACGTGTACGAGAAAACATGTACTAAGTAAGAATCAAGACTAACCTCGGTAAAGTAGTGAAGAGGTCAAGTCATTTGATACTCACCAATCGGAGAACTTGTGCACTATCTCAAATAACTAGCAACAAGAATATAATAAGTTGTAGTACCATCGACACAACGAAACAAGAGTTATCAAGTCATCAGGTATATCATGTTTGACAAAAGAATTATTAGTCAATAAAAGGGGCATAGTGTAGCATGTTAATAGCTGAAATCATGCAAGGTGCATAACAAAGCATAAAGAATTCACTTGCTTAATTAGGAATGCCACCCTTATACTACTCACTTTATCAACAAGAATTCCACCCTTGTACTCCACATACCAACAATAATAATGCCACGCTTATACTCCACGTTTCATCAACAAGAATGCCACCCTTATACTCCACATATCATCAACATGAATGCCACCCTTATACTCCTCATATCCTCAACATGAATGTCACCCTTATACTCCACATTTCACCAAAAAGAATGACATCCTCATACTCCACATATTATCAATAAGAATATCACCCTTATTCCCACACATCATCACTATAACAATATCCGCCCCAACATGTCCACATGTGCCATAATCATAACATTTCAAGATTACAATTTATCATCAAGAGACATGTTCTCATGATTCATTAATAAAGTGCACAAGGACATGAATATAAAGTGCGAATATGGGCTTGAGATATAAGACATGACTATGGCTAAATCAATATAGCAATGATTCTGCAAATGCACATCTTGGCTAATTAGGAAATCATAATACTAAAACATGATCTCTAGCATGAAAGTATAAGTTCACATAGTCATTAAAAGAATTACACATGTATCATACAGAGCTCAAAGTAAAATTAAGGCATAGTAAAAGCCTAGAGGCTAATTCGGTCATCTTTCATACATAGCACCTGCATATATGCTCGTCAGCTTGCATATACTTTGTATCACTTACAGTACAATTAGACAAAGAAGGTCGAAGACTAAGGTTTATTCCATCACACAAGATTAGGCAAGATACTTACCTCAATGCACAAGAATTAATACTCCAAAATCCCTTGACTTTCAAATCGGCCTCGAAATCAAATTCCCAAAAGTCAACAAAAAGTTAACCCGAGCCCACATGATCATAACACGAGTCAATGGGTAGATCCCGACTACCAATAGCCCCATGAGTCCAAATATATAATAAATTTCAAGCCGAGTCCAAATCGACTCCCATATTCCCAATTATCACTCGCTTAAGTTATAGAACAAAACCTCAAATTTTCCTTTAAAATTCCAAGTTTCAAATGTAGATACATGGGGAATCAAGATATAAAGACAAATCCAAGTAGGAATTGCTTACCTCCAGTGTAGTAGTTAAATTGCTCTCCATAATCTCCACCTATCGAAGTCTAGGGTTCAAAATTTGAGAGAATGGGTAAAATCCCAAAATTCAACACTTAAATACACTATCAAGGGGTACTTTTTGCAAATGCGGCCCGTAACTCGCGTTCACAAGGCATAAAATTTTCCTTTGCTCAAAACACAATTCGCAAATGCATCGTAGCCATCGCGAACGCAAAGGTCAAACAACCCAGCCTTCTGCCAACACGACCAAGCCATCGTGAACGCGAAGGCCAAAGCCCCCAGCTCCCAATCTACATCGTGAACGCGACCAGCTAGGCGTGAACGTGAATAAGAAATCCTCCCCAACATCATAACCTTCATCATGAATGTGAGGCTCCTTTAGCAAACACGATGAACACCAAATACTAGCAAAAATCTGTAACATCCAAAAATGGTTCGGGTGGTCCAAAACTCACTCGAGCTACCCGGGACCCTATCCAATCATACCAACAAGTCCATAAATGCTACTGGGGTCTATCCAGAGTCTTCACACACATATGTTAACATCACACCAATGAATCAAAGGTCAAAACAAAAATTGGACTTCTCTTATGTTCAAGAACCTTCAAACTTCAAACCGAGCATCCGGTTCAAGCCTAACCAATCCGGATTAGATTCAAACGTGGCACAAGTTCCAGATGACAAAATGAACCCGTTCCAACTTCCAAAACAATAATCTGATCCGATATCATCAAAGTCAGCCCTGGTGAAACATAGGACCTCTCGAAATCTTCAAATTGCAAACTTCCAGCAAATAGCGCCAAAACACCCTAGGAGCCTCTGAACCCAAATCCAAACATATGACTAAGTCTAAAATCACAGTACAGAGCTACTGGAATCATCAAATCACCAATCTAAAAACATTTACACAATAGTCAAGCCTCTTTCAACTCCTACAACTTAAGCTTCCAAAAATAAAACTAAAGTGTTCCAATTCACTCCCAAAACCTTCCCAGAACCAAACCAACAATCCTAGCATGTCACAAAACATCAAACAAGCATAGGGGAAACATCAAATAGGAAAACGGGGCTCAAATGTATAATATGATCGGCCGGGGCATTACATTCTCCCCCTTTTATACAAATATTCATCCTCGAATGAGTTTAGAAACATACCTGGAGCGCCAAAAAGGTGAGGATATCTCGTCTGTGTATCATGATCGGTCTCCCAAGATGCCTCCTCAACTAGTTGACCTCTCCATTGGACATTTATTGATGCAATATCTTTAAGCCTGAGCTTCACAACCTGCCTGTCCAAAATGGCCACTGACTCTTCCTCAAAAGCCAGATTCTCAACTGCACTATGCTAAAATCAAAGACATGTGACTTATCTTCGTGATACTTCTGAATTATAAAAACATGTAACACCAGATGAACTACCGAAAGCCTATGAGGCAACGCAAGTTGTAAATAACCTTATTAACTCTCTCCAACACCTCGAAAGGACAAATAAACCTAAGGCTCAGCTTGCCCTTCTTACCAAACCTCATCACGCCCTTCATAGGCGAAACTAGAAGTAAAACTTCTCACCTACCATGAAAGCCACATCATAGACTCTCATATAAGCATAACTCTTATGTATGGCCTGAGTTATGCGAAGCCTCTCTTGAGTTAACTTCACCTTTTCCAAAGCATAACTGACCAAGTATGTGCCCAATAACCTAGCCTCACCGGGTTCGAACCAACCAACTAGAGAATGACACTGCCTTCCATATAAGGCCTCATACGCAGCCATCTGGATACTCGAGTGGTAGATGTTATTATAGGCAAACTATGTTATTTGTAGAAGTGGCCCCACTGACCTCCAAAATCAATAGTGCATGCCCTCAGCATATCCTCCAAGATCTGAATGGTCTGCTCAGACTACCCATCTGTCTGAGGGTGAAATGCAGAACTCAACTCGATTTCCATGCCCAACTCCAGCTAAATTTCCCTACAAATGTGCGAAGTAAACTTCGTGTCATGGTCAGAGATGATAGAATCAGGTACACCATGCAAGCAAAATATCTCCCTGATGTAGATCCTAGCCAACTGCTGTGAAGTATAGGAAGTCATGGCCTGAATGAAATGCGCCATGACTTGGTCAACCGATCCACAATAACCCAAACTCCATCAAACTTCCTTAAGGTCTATGGCAAACCCACCATAAGGTCTGTAGTAACGCTCTCCCACTTCCACTTCGGTATTGGTAATTCAAACACCTAAAAACATTACCAACAATGTCCTTCTTCATCCTCATCCACCAATATTGCTGTTTCAAGTGACGATACATCTTCGTAGAATCTGGATGAATGAAATACTGGGAACTGTGAGCCTCCTCAAGAATCAACTATCTCAAGCCATCGACATTAGGAACACAAACTCGACCTCGAAGTTGCAACACACCATCATCACCTATAGTCACCTCCTTAGCATCATTGTGTTGCACCATGTCCTTAAGGATAAGCAAGTGGGGATCATCATATAGGTTAGCCTTAATGCACTCAAACAAGGCCAGTCAAGATACAACACAAGCAAGGACTCTTATTAGCTCTGAAATATCTAATCTTACCAACCTATTGGCCAACACTTGAGCATCTATAGCTAAAGGTCTCTCCACAAGTGGGATGAACTCTAAACTCCCCATGCTCTCCGCCTTTCTACTCAAGGCATCTGCAACAACATTGGCCATCCCCGGATGATACCTGGATGATAGAGAATAGTGATATCCTAATCCTCCAATAGCTCAAACCACCTCCGCTACCTCAAATTCAAATATATCTATTTAAACTAATGTGGAGACATCGATGATACGTATAAACCTCACAAGACACGCCATATAAGTATTGCATCAAAATCTTTAGCGCGTCTACAGTAGCTACTAATTCTTAATCATGCACCAGGTAGTTCATCTCATTGGGTTTCAATTAGGCAAAGCGTAGGCATAACCATACCATCCTTAATCAACACACACCCGAGAACAATATGCGAAGCATCACAATTAGTTGTATATAACACTGGTCCTGAAGGAAACACCAAAACTGGAGCCTTGGTCAAAGCAGTCTTAAGCTTCTATAAGCTCTCCTCACACTCGTCATACCACCTAAATGGAGTACCCTTCTAAGTCAACTTAGTCATTAGAACTGCAATAGATGAGAAACCCTCCACGAAGAGAAGATAGTTACCCGCCAACCCTAGAAAACTCTTGATCTCCGTGGCTGTAAAAGGTCTGGGCCAACTCTAAACTGCCTCAATCTTCTTCAAGTCCACCTTAATCCTCTTACTAGACAACATGTGGCCCAAGAATGCCACTTAATCTAACTAGAGCTTACACTTAGAGAGCTTGGCATATAACTTTTTCTCTCTTAGAACCTGGAGCACCATCTTCAAATGCTACTTGTGCTCCTCCCTACTACAAGAATATACAAGGATATCATCAATGAATATACTAACAAAAGAATCCAAATAAGACTAGAACACACTGCTCGTCAAATCCATGAAAGTTGTGGGGCATTAGTGTCACGCCCCAACCTTGGAGTGCGTGACCGGCGCTCAACTGAATAAACCTAGTCGAGCCAGCCTACGTTACACCAACCTCTCATCATTACTCATTCATGATTCACCATAACATAATTAGATCTTGACTGTCAAATAAAATATATTTGCCTCAATGGCCTAAAATTCTTCTCATGAGAGATACATAGCTTTATAAATATTTGTAATTACTATGAATATAAATACATGACAAAACTCAAAACTTAAGTACATGACCTACATTGTAAATGGAGCTTCGATGACAATGGATACCTAAGTACATAAAACAAACTAGACTCAAATACCCACTATAACTGTAGGGGGCTCACCATAAGGTGAGTAGTGAGGAAGATCCTCATCAAATATCTGCATCATCCAGTAGAAGTATACCTGCACCCATTAAAAGATGCAGTGCCCCCTAGCAAAAAAGACCTGAGTACATGTGGAATAGTACTCACATGTAAGGCAAGAAGAACAACATATAAAAATATGGTAACTCAAATAAGAGGCAAATGATGTACATCAAGAAACTACAAAACGAACCATATAATCACATGCCAAGTCTTATTATACTTACATCATTCTTAACTACTTCAGAAATCAAGTGAGCCATATGAATTATGTGTGGGATATAAAAATATAATGTAAATGTAAAAACATGTACAAACAAGGGCAATTAAAGTGGCACCTATTGTTCATGCTGGCTATGCGTCTCACCAGACTGTCCATAGCCCTCTCTTACTATGCACCTATTTGTTTCATAGACCATCCAAAAGGTTCACCTATTCTACACAACTATGCGTTTCATAGACCGTCCATAGGGTTCATCTATACTATACACCTATGCATTTCATAGACCGACCATAGGATTCATATATACTATACATTCATGTGTTTTATAGACCGTCCATAGGATTCATCTATAGCATACACCTATGCATTTCATAGACAGTCCATAGGGTTCACCTATACTATACACCTATGCGTTTCATAGAACGTCCAAATGGTTCATAACACATTATTATGCACATGACCATATATAAACTCAAAGCGATATGATTAACATTACATTTAAGGTTGTAAGTACCCGAATCATTGGAATCCTTCATGTTCATGATCATCAAGGAGAAACACAACTTATTACATCAACGCATGCATGGTGAATCGATAAGTAGATTTCAATGGCCCATGGAACCAATTTCTCTCCTTAAGGTTCATCCTCATTTAGCATAGGACATCTCTCATTCATCTTTTTATGTACTCTCTTGTTATCTTAAGGTCATTAGCTATGTTCATGATTCTTGGGGACTTAACATCAAAGTCATTTACATTTATTATTTTAGAAGCATACATACTATGATTGAAACCATTAGAACATATAATATGTCATAATCCTCATTTTGGCAAGTGGTCACGTTTCATGTTCATACTATCTCTTCCTTTTACTTGCCATGGGTGATTATAGAGCATTAAGAACACATTAGGACATTTAGGAAAACCATAGCTTCTATCTGTGAGAACGTAAGAGCTTATAAAACATTAGAAACATTTACAAGGAAACTATACCCATTTCATTTGAAACATAAATTGGAACCATAGACATTCGTTAAATCATCCTCATTTGAAATTTCTTTATACGAGTGAATAGGGATAGAAGTTGAAACAAGATTTGAGCATATCGGAATATGATAAATCATGTCTTCAGGACAATCTAACATGATAAGAGTTGGTACTTCAAACAACCGTACTTGGAATTCATAGTGAGATCATGGAATTCGATTCTATGGAGGAAGTTTAGCCAACATACGTCGCTTGAGCTTTCCTTATATTACTACAACGTCCTAAAACTCCTAGAGACTTCAATCTATAGAAAGATCAAATTGGATCATCATTAGGAAGGGGTTTATGGCATTCATCTCACTTAGTCATTTTATCAAACACATAGTAGGCACAAATCTCTATATTTCTTATCCATGGAACTACTTCATCCAACTACTACCATTTACCAATTATTTATCCCACTATCATCCTCAAGTAATGTATAACTTCCAACGTCACATGCATGTCCAACCATCCACACCCAACAAACAAAATTCAATCAAATAATCACCTTTCAATCTCTATAATGGTTATTAATTTAAACTGGGAACTTATGCCTTCCAATCACTATCCCATAAGTTCCAATACTTAATTCTTACTCATATTCCCATAATGAATACATGCATGTAAGTCTAAGGGTGTATGATTACCTTTTGGAATAAATCTTGCAAAACCCTCCCTTGAGTTCTTGAAGAAATTTCATGAAAATCTAAGTATTTCATGGTGGATTGAGTTACTTCTAGTGTGGAAATGATAATATTCACACCAAGACAATAGGGATTGCATACCTTGAATATGGGAGGAGTTGGAGGTCATGAAAGAGTAGAGAGGAGCTCCAAGAATCGGCTAAGAGGAGTGGAGAAAGTGAGCTACCGAAATGTCCTTTATAAAGGCTTCAGGCCTAGCTTGTCCATCCTCATGCGTTGCACGGACATGGACGAGCTCTCATTCAAGTTCGCATGCTGGGGCAATACTTTGCTATTTTTCTGAAATGGCTAGGGTTTATGGCTCATTCAAACCCATGCGGCGCACGAGTTCAGATGAGCCCCCCAGTTGCGTCCTTTCTATATTTCTTGTTTTCCAATATACCCTCCTTCGATACCTTGCTATAATGTAGACCCCAACTCACTTCCAAACCTTTCTTTAAGTATGAAAACATGATTACACGATGTTACCCTTATCCATTGCAATATGGGTTACATAAGTGAAAAGTGGAGATCTCGAGACGCGATTTAAGGCCTTAAACCTTTAGCAAAACTTTCCTTGTTCCACCTACCTTATTTTAATAATTTGATCATAACTTCTTGTAGAAATCTCCAAATGACAAATAGTTTGATGTGTTTGAAACCATACTCGAAGGCTACGCTTTAAGGACAAAATTTATGGAAAGTATCTTTATATTATGACGTTTATATACGTTCAAGTTCAAGTGTTGTGCGAATTAAGACATCCTTTCTAGTTGATACTTCCTTCTCATTCCAAGCAACTTATCCCAAGTCATAAGCTTCCTTAATATTTTATAAAACACCTTCCACATATATTTTCATGTAAAATTTATGTGGTTATATCCCATAGGTCTCCTTTCGTACTCAAAAACAGTATTCCCAATAATCGTTGGTGCACTATAAAGTCTTAAATAATTAGAAAAAATCTACGAGCCTGTCCCCCACTTGGGATCTCGTCCTCCAATGAGGGTTAGAGTCCGCCATAGACCCCCAACACAAGTTAACTCTTTATTCACACATCTCAAGCCCCCAAATTTTGGCTAACTCCCATAATTTTCAAAAAGTTTGGCGGAGTTTCCCTGTAATTGGGTATATCCACCTGTCAGAGAATCGCAGAAATCAATCCTAACAACATATAGATAACCAGACATTGCACCAAAGACATAAAAACAACACTAAACATAACATCATAATTACCAAAATAGGGCATCTGTATAAACTGTACAAGTTTGAACATAACTCATAGAAAGTAAACTCCTAAAATTCTTTTAAAACACAACAATCCCGTGATGATCTTGACTTTCTCCATAGTTTAGTGGACAATTTCTGGCCCCTATCAACTTTGCTAAACCAACCTTGGACCATCCAATAAGGGATATACATCTCCTGCCATACTAGGCGCCACACAGTGCGACAACAACCCAATACACGATAACCACGGCCTTTATTGGCCCTATACTTCTCAAAATGCATTTCTATAGCCACTCCTTGACCTAGTCGTCATACGACATACTAGTACATCATTATGGGCACTATACCACTTCTCGTTCCCTTCATAAGCATCTACTTTGAAAAGACAATACAAAACATAGCCTTCAAATTTCTAGCATCACCCTTCAGCCTCATGTAACATTCGTGAAACATCCTGATCGCGTTCGTCCATGCTCAGATATTGAAAATGTTATTTTGAACATAATTAAAAGCAACTTGAGTTTCCTTACATGTGAAAGCTTATGCACATATGCCTATAGAGTGACTAAGGGCTAAGCCCTATTTACTAAAATCGCGTTATAACCTGGGGTTAACACTTGTAACCTATCCCTCCCAATTTCTATTGCCATCCCACCTTATCAGTCCCATACGAGTTAAACTTTCCATGGTTGGAGGTTTAAAATGTAAAGAAGTATCATCCCATGGTCCAACATACAGGGCATGAAACTCTATGTCCATACTCATTCAAACGCATCATAGAACAAGGTGGAGGGGGTTGAGGGAATCACCATTGCCGAACAAGGATTAGATGGCACAATGAACTCATCATTCTTTCATTCATAACTCTTCGTCTCCCGAGAGAGAGACACATGGCACCACCATTACCCTCCAGACCATACTCTTCACATATCATGGGCTTAAGCTACTCATTTGTCTTTCCAAATCTTAAGTACATAAGCATGGTTGTCATTCCTCACCCATATGCACTAGTCGACCATACTTCTATTAGACATACCCATTTCTCCTTGTGCTGGTTACACTCTTAAACATTTTCTCCTATATATCGTGCTTTCAATACCATGGAATTGCCTATTATACCCACATGATTCATTTCATTTTTCATTCAACCTCCCCTTCAGTGAGCTACTTGGTCATGACCCATCAAAGCAAAACCTCGATTGACCCCTACTATATTCTAAGGATCGTCTTCCTAGGTATATCTTCCTTGTACAAAAGTATGTAGTCAATATCATGCTCAACACATGTCTACCTCTTCTTTTACCTTGACCCATGAGAGATTTGTGTAACTTTATGAACAAGCACCACACTAGTCATTGGGTGCTTATCTTATCTCAACTAATCCTTCTAGACGCATGGGGCACGACATTCATACTTAGCTCTTAACTTCTCTATCCCAGGGTGATCTTTAAAATATTTTACCATTCCAGACTTACGGAATCAATCTTTATGGGGCCTCATACATAACTTATTCATGTGCCATCCCTCACCCCATAGTTGAAATCCATGCGCTAATCTCTGTAAAACCCCAATCATTTATGAAAATTGAGCTTTCTTGTTACATCCGTATATAATCCTTAATAACCATTCAAGAAGTCTCAAATTCTCAAGGCTAACTCTATGACCTTGCTTACCCTGTTCATATCCTTGATGTTTTCCTTCCTCCATTACGAGAACAATTGAGCACCTCAGACATTATGCCTGCTATGTGCGTCATTTCTTTCATCCTTGGGCCTTTCTCTTTTTTGTTGCATGACGTACAAATAATCCTTGAAATTGATAAAGGAATTCCCAGACTAACTCGGAACCTTAATGCACCATCTAGATTAGAAGAAGAGAAACATTTCCTAAATATCGTTGTAGCCTCCCTTAAACCTTGGGCTCTGATACCAAGATTGTCACGCCCTAACCTTGGGGAGCATAACCGGCACTCAACTTTTAACCCAGTCGAGCCAGCCTACGTTACACCAATCTCTCATCATTACCTATGCATGATTCACCTAACATAATTAGATCTTGACTTTTAAATTAATATATATGGATCAATGGCCTAAAATTCTTCTAATGATGGAAACATAGCTTTATAAGTATCTGTAATTACTGTGAGCATAAATACATGACAAAACTCAAAACTTAAGTACATGACCCACAATCTACATGGAGCTTCTATGGAAATAGATACCTAAGTACATAAAACCAACTAGACTCAAACACCCACTAGAACTATAGAGGACTCACCATAAGCTATGTAGTGAGAAAGATCCCTATCAAAGATCTGCATCATCTAATAGAAGTACACCTGCACCCATTAAAAGATGCAGCGCCCCCGGCAAAAGGGACGTGAGTACATGTGGAATAGTACTCGTATATAAGGTAGACAGAACAACATATGAAAATACGGTAACTCAAATAAGAGGCAAATGAAGTACTTCAAGAAACTACAAAATGACCTATAGAATCACATGTCAAGTCTCATTATTCTTACATCATTCTGAACTTCTTTTTGAATCAAGTGAGCCATATGAACTATGTGTGGGATGAAAAATATAATGTAAATGTAACAACATGTACAAATAAGGGCAATGAAAGTGGCACCTATTGTTCATGCTGGCTATGCGTCTCACCAGATCGTCCATAGCCCTCTCTTACTATGCACCTATGCGTTTCACAGACTGTCCATGAGATCTATCCATACTATGTACCTATGCGTTTCATAGGCTGTCCATAGGGTTCACCTATACTATACACCTATGTGTTTCATAGACCGTCCATAGGGCTCATCTATACTATACACCTATGCGTTTCATAGACCGTCCATAGGGTTCATATATACAATACACCTATGTGTTTCATAGACCGTCCATAGGATTCATCTATACTATACGCCTATGTATTTCATAGACCGTCCATTAGGGTTCACCTATACACCTTTGCATTTCATAGACTGTACATAGGGTTCATAACATATTATTAAGCACATGACCATATATAATCTCAAAGTGACATGAATTACATCACATTTAAGGTCGTAAGTTCCCGAATCATTGGAAACTTCTTGCTCATGCTCATCATGGAGAAATACAACTTATAACATTAACGCATGCATAGTGAATCAATAAGTAGGTTTCAGTGGCGCATGGAACCAATTTCTCTCCTTAAGGTTCATCCTCATTTAGCATAGGACATCTCTCTTTCATCTTGTTATGTACTTTCTTGTCATCTTAAGGTCATTAGCTAAGTATTCTTGAGGACTTAACATCGCATTTATTATTTTAGAAGCAAACATACTATGATTGAAACCATTGGAACATACAATGCCCCGTAATCCTCATTGTGGCAAGCGGTCACGATTCATGTTCATACTATCACTTCCTGTTACTTGCCATGGGTGACCATAGAACATTAAGAACACTTTAGGACATTTAGGAACACCATAGCTTCTATCTGTGAGAACATAAGAGCTTATAAAACATTTGAAATATTTACAAGGAATTTATCCCCATTTCATTTGAAACATAATTTGGAACCATAGACATTCATTAAATCAGCCTCATTTGAAGTATCTTTGTAGGAGTGAATAGGGATAGAAATTGAACCAAGACTTGACCATATCGGCATATGATAAATCATGTCATCAAGACAATCTAACATGATAAGAATTGGTACTTCGAGCAACCATACTTGGAGATCATAGTGAGATCATGGAATCCCATTCTACGGAGGGAGATTAGCCAACATACCTAGCTCGAGATTCCCTTAGATTACTACAACGTCTTGAAACTCCTAGTGACTTCAATTTATAGAAACATGATCAAATTAGACCATCATTAGGAAGGGGTATATATCATTCATCTCACTTAGGAATTTTATCAAACACATAGTAGGCACAAATCTCTACATTTCTTATCCATGGAACTAGCTCATCCAAATATCACTAGTTACCAATAATTTATCCCACTATCATCCTTAAGTAATGTATAACTTCCATCGTCACATGCATGTCCAACCATCCATACTCAACCAACAAAATTCAATCAAATAATCACCTTTCAATCTCTATAATGGTTATGAATTTAAATTGGAAAATTATGGCTTCCAATCACTATCCCTTAAGTTCCAACACATAATTCTTACTCGTATTCCAATAATGAATCCATGCATATATGTCTAAGGGTGTATGATTACCTTTTGGAAGAAATCTTGCAAAACCCTCCCTTGAGTTCTTGAAAAAATTTCTTGAAAATCTAAGGATTTCTTGGTGGATCGAGTTACATTTAGTGTGGAAATGATAAGATTCACACCAAGACAATGGGGATTGCATAAAGATGAGAGGAGCTGGAGGTCATGAGAGAGTGGAGAAGAGCTCTAAGAGTCGGCCAAGAGAAGTGGAGGAAGTGAGCTACCAAAATGTCCTTTATAAAGGCTTCGGGCCTAGCTTGTCCGTCCTCATGCGTCACACAGACGAGCTCTCGTTCAAGTTCACGTGCTGGGGCAATACTTTGTTGTTTTGCTGAAATGGCATCATTTCTATATTTCTTGTTTTCCAACATACCCTCCGTCGATACCTTGCTTTAATGTAGACCCCAACTCACTTCCAAAAGCTTCCTTCAAGTATGAAAACATGATTACATGATGTTACTCTCATCCGTGGCCATCTTGGATACACAAGAAAAAAGTGGAGATCTCGAGATGTGATTTAAGGCCTTAAACCCTCAGCAAAACTTTTCTTCTTCCACCTGCCTTATTTTAGTAATTTGATCATAACTTCTTGTAGAAATACCCAAGACAGATGGTTTGATGGTTTGAAACTATACTCGAAGGGCTACGCTTTAGGGACAAAATTCATGGAAAGTATCTTTATATTATGAGATTTATATATGTTCAAGTTCAAGTGTTGTACAAATTAAGATATCTTTTCCAGTTGATACTTCCAACTCATTCCAAGCAACTTATCCCAACTCATAAGCCTCCTTAATATGTTCTAGAACACCATCCACGGATATTTTCATGTCAAATATTTATGTGGTTATATCCCATAGGTCTCTTTTCATACTCAGAAACATTTTTCTCAATTATCGTTGGTGCACTATATAGTCATAAATCTTTAGAAAAAATCTACGGGGCCTTCCAATTTGTCAAACCAAAAGACATCACCAAGAACTCATAATTCCCATAACGGGTCCCGAAAGCCGTCTTAGGAATGTTCGAAGCCATGATCTTCAAATGATTATACCCCAATCTCAAGTCAATAATGGAGAACACCCTAGCACCCTGAAGCTAATCAAATAAACATTGATGCACGACATTGGATACTTATTCTTGATTGTAACCTTGTTCAACTGATTATAATCAATGAACATTCTCATAGAGCCATCTTTCTTCTTTACATGTAGTACTAGTGCACCCTAAGGTGAAACACTCAACCTGATGAAACCTTTATCTAACAATTCCTGCAATTGTTCCTTTATTCCTTCAACTATACTTGAGTCATGTGATACAATAGAATAGATATGAGATAAGTGTCCGGTGTCAAATCAATACCAAAATCAATATCCCTATCAGGTTGCTTGCCTAGTAGGTCTGCAGGGAACAAATCTAAAAGCTCCCTCCCCTCGGGGACTGGATCAACTGTAGGAGTATCAGTACTGAATCTCTAACAACAGCTTAATACACCAAGCATCCCTTCTAAACCCTCCGTTGAGCCTTCAGAAAAGAAACCACCCTGCTAAGAATGTTACCAAGCAACCTTTCCATTCCAACCTCGGCAACCCCAACATAGCCAACGTCACAGTCTTATGGTGATAGTCGAGAATAGCATGTTACAGAGATAACCAATCCATACAAAAAATCACATCAAAATCCACCATAATAAGCAGCAAAAGATCAACGCTCATTTCATAGCCCTCAATAGTCACACACAAGAACGATAGACACGTTCCACCACAATAGAATCCCTAACATGTGTGATGCATAAACAGGAGTAGCCAAAGAATCACAAGAAATATCCAAATATGTAGCAAAGTAGGATGACACATACTAAAATAAGTAAAATCCAGGTCAAATAAAACTGAAGCATCTCCATAACATACCGAAAAGATACCTGTGATGACTACATTCGATGCCACTCCCTCAGCCCTACTAGGGATAGCATAACAACGGGCTTGGCGTCCCCATCTAGGAAGACCCCTACCTTCCTATCCTACACCTCTAGCTAGATGTGCAGGTAGTGTAGCATCTAGAGAGGGAACCATAACCTAGGTACCATGTTGGAGGTACAATCTTTCAAAGCCTGGGACGATCTCTCATAATATGCCTCATATTGACACACTCATAACACACTCTTTGTGGATGTGGCTACTGGAACTGAGTTTTCCCCGTATGACTGGAATAACCATAGTAAGAACCCTGTGCAGGAGGTACACTGAAAGATGACTATCCGGTATGAGTGCTCTAAAATCCTTGGCTAGCTGGAGCATTACGTGAGACCTTAAGTGCATACTGAACTAGTCGACTAAAATAACATATACCATGTCAAACCTTGGCCCCAGAGTAGAAGCCACTAGATCCTCCAAAACCATGAGGCTTCTTAGCCTCCCTATCCCCCTTCTCCTACCTGCAGGTTTGCTCTAACCTCCTACCAATCTCCACAGCCCGATGAGATATAGTCTTAGTCTCCATCTCTTGTGCAATCCCATATATAAGGTTGTAGGTGAGTACTTAACAAATCTACACACACACTCTCTCTCTCTGTCTCTCTCAGTAGAAACCGAAGGAGATTCGTAGTGGGATAACTCTACAAAACTCATAGCATACTAGGTCACAGTCACACTCTACCGGTGGAAATGCTTAAACTCACTGCGCAACTCGTCCCTGCGAGTCTTTGGGATAAACTACCCAAGAAAAGATCTGAAAAATGCGACCATGTAAGTAATGCTGCGTCAGCTGGCCTACTCTCATCTTAAGTTTTCCTCCATCTGTGTGTCGCTCCCATCAACTGAAAGGTAGTATATTCGAACTGTTAGTCTCGACCAAACCCAAAATACGTAGAATATGATTGTAAGGCCCTGAAAAAATTTACCTAAAACCCGCATTTCGTGATGCCAAGGTAGACATATGCGTTGATGGTTGTAGAGACTGATCTGCGGACAACCAACTTGCCGTGATTCAGACATTTTGGGTTGAATAGTGCGTTGGGGAGTTGAAGAAAATTTTTGGAAGTGCAGGGCGTTTCTGCGGTCCATTCAACGGTTGTAGAACAAATCTGCGGACCGTAGATCTGCCGCAAACTGAAGCAGAAATCTAGGCAAATTTTCGGACCATTATACGGTCCAGTATGCAGCCGCATAATCATTTCCTAGGCTGCACAACCCATCATAGATCCAGCATGAGAATTTTTGGAGGGGTGTTCTACAGTGCGTTATGCGACCGGAAAATTGGTCTGCGGACCCAGACTGGTTGCAGAGTGAGGCAGAAATGCCCAGTTATGGAGGGCCATTATGTGATCTATTTTGTGGACTGCAGAAGCATTATGTGGTCGCATATGCGACTGCAGATCTGTGTCGGGGCTTCCTTTTTCTATTTCTTTTTTTACCCGACCATATTTTGATTAAAAGCCCTTGGGCTCATTTGGAAAGAAAAAACCCGTCATTTTAGAGAAAATAGGGGGTGTTCTATAGAGAGAGAGAGAGAGAGAGAAATAAGCCCAAGTGCTTTGTTCCTCAACATCTTGTCCAAGCTTTGAAATTCAACAAGAAACCTCACAAGATTTTCATCCAAGAGGTAAGGTTCTAACCCTAGTCATCAATTTCGAGTTTAGGTAGATGATGGGTAATGGGGAGTATGATTCATGGGTATGGGAGTTGTTATTTATGCATGCATGTAGCTATGAGGATGGTGGGGGAGGTAATTTAACTAGTATGAGTAAACTCTTGGTATTAAATTAGTTGTGGAGTGAAGGAAATCTTGTGGAAGAACCTTGTAATGAAATTCGAACACCTATTGTTTGATAAAATGCTCAAATGAGTTGAAACCACGAATATCTTCCTAATTTGTGTTCAATTTTGCTATGCCCCTAAATAGATCGTAGTTGCTAGGATTTTTGGAACTGTGTAGTGAATTAAGAAAAACTCAAAGCGAGGTATGAAGGCTAAACTCTTTTTGTGGTATTGGAATTCCCGTGTTCTTACAAAACTCCATAGTGTGAAGTTCGAATATGGGACGCTATTGATGTGGGGTGTTCAAACTAGTAGAATTGATTTCCGATTGGCATAACGAGTCAGAACCCTCGTGTGTTAATGATTCTTTATTTTTGTCTTAATTATGTTATACCCCTTTAGGGAAGAAGATCTTGTATGAAATCAATGTGAGTAAACACTTATTTCTCATATGATGAAACCTTACGAACGTACTCTTGCTAAGGCCAAAGGTGCCAAATGGTTGATTCGAAAGGGAACTCTTTTGTACCAACTATTATCATTCTAGGAATTCAAAGTGTGGCATTGTGAATACACCTCCGCCCGTATACATTGGGGTGAGAAGGCAGGGCCGTTTTGTGTAGAGTTGTGGCATTGAGAATACACCTCAACCCGCATATATTGGGGTGAAGCGGCAGGGCCGCTTTGTGTAGAGTTTGTGGCATTTTGAATACACCTCCACTCGCATACATTGAGGTGAGTCGATAGAGACGCTTTGTTTAGAGTTCTGGTATTGTGATTGTATCTCCACCCGCATACATTGGGGTGAGGTGGCAGGGCCGCTTTGTGTAAAGGTAGTTGTAGAGGATCCCCGACTTAAGAACTTTATAAATGTTATTGAAAGCTCTTAATAGATTTGCTATGGCTTTAACGGCTAACTGAGCCTTTTATTGTTCCCATGATTCATCATATTCATGTTGTATTTCCAAGTCCTTGCATAGGTGTTTGGTTTTCATACTAGTACTATTCGACATATACTAACGTCCCTATTTCCGGGGGTGCTGCATCTTTTAATGGATGCAGGTGGTTCCACAGCGGAGGGCATTGACCGGTGATAGCGGTACACTCTCTTCCCGGCTGGCTTGGTGAGCCCCACTTCATTTCGGGGTCGTGCATCTTTTGTTGTATGTCTATTATGTTTTGAGGTATAGTCGGAGCCTTGTTGCCGACACTATCATTGTACTCTTTTGTATCTATTAGAGGCTCCATAGACATGGTGTGGGTTGTGTATTGGTATTAGGAAGGTCAAGATAGTAATGTCGTATGTGTATTACATATTCCGCTTCAACTATGAAAGTGTATGTATTTTGGGACTTTATAAATAAAGCAACAAATGGTGATGGAATTAGTGTTGTTCATGAACCCTCTTGGTGTTAATTAATGAAGTTTAGCTTCTCTTTATTTATGGGTGAGTTGGGTGGAAGGAAATCTAGCAGCCTTGCTCGGCCAGGTTATCTCGGTTAAGCGCCGGTCGGGCTCCCCGAGGTCAGGGCGTGACAATAGTGACACTTATCCTCCGTAGCCCCTCCACTAAATGTGGGAGGATGGGTCTCTAAAATCTCTCCAACCCCTTCTGCTCCTCAGCAGGCACAATTAGCGCTATCTAGGGTTGTACTGCAACTACTGCTGCACCGGCACAACACCTACTGTCTCATAAAGATGAGCTAGCTGTTTTGGTGTACGTGTGGCGGGAGTCTAGGCTCCTCCCCTAGCATGTCAAGTAGCTGGTGCAACCTAAACCAACCCTGCCCGGGCAAAGCTCTCAAACATACACAAAATGTGAGCCAAGGTCTCCTGAACCCCGATGTAGCAATAGGCCCCTTAGGTGCCCGAGTGGGTCCCACCTACTTAACATGATCAGGCTCATGCTCCTCAACTGGAGCTACTGGTGGCTCCACATCTTCTGCTCTAGCAGGGGCTCTAGCTATGGCGCGTGCCCCACCTCGACCTCTACCTCGGCTTCAGCCTCTCGCGGATCTAACAGGGGGCACTAGTGCATGCTCAGTTGATCCAGCAGAACGTGTCCTCACTATCTGTGAGAGAATAGAAGAGTAAAAACTCAAACTTTAGAATAATAAATCTGCACGATAAAGATTGAAAGAAAGTGAAGTTTTCTAACAAACTGATAGCCTCTCAAAGATAAGTACAGATGTCTTCGAATTGATCCACAAGACTCTAGTAGACTTTATCATGACTTGTAGAACCTATGAACCTACAGCTCTAATACGAACTTGTCACGACCCAAAATCCCATCAATGGTTCTAATGGCACCTAACCTCCAAGACTAGGTAAGCCAATACTATAATGATATGAAAAAAACAAAATAAGATATAACAAGCCTGAAATCATCATAAATAGCAGAATAAAGCTCCAACAAGTCTAGTACAAAGGTATGTAAGCCAAAATCCTAAAACCAATTACTACAGAGTCATGAGCTCTAGACTGAATATATAACAAGTCTCAATAAGTACAATAATATCTGAAAGTAGTACAAAAGTAAGAAATGAATAAAGGGGACTCCAAGGATTTGTGGCATCCATGCAGCACTCCCTTGAATTCTCTCGAAGATATCAAATATCACTCCCGGGGTCTGGTAGCTCCAGCACCCGGATCTGCACAAAATGTGTTGAAGTGTAGTATGAGTACGGGACAATATGTACTTAGTAAGTATCAAGACTAATCTCAGTGAAGTGGTGATATGTTTCAAGTCTTGTGATACTCACTAATCAGAAAACTTTTGCACTAACTCAAATAACTAGTAACAAGAATATAACAAGATGTAGTACCATCGACACAACGAAACAAGAGATATCAACTAATCAAGTACATCACGTTTGACAAAAGAATTATCAGTCAATAATAGGGACATAGTGTAGCATGTTAAAAGAAACATGAAATCATTTAAAGTGCATAACAAAGCATAAAGAATTCACTTGCTTAATTAGGAATCCCACCCTTATACTACTCATTTCATCAACAATAATGCCACCCTTATACTCCACATATCAATAAAAAGAATTCCACCCTAATACTCCATGTTTCATCAACAAAAATGCCACCCTTATACTCCACGTTTCATCAATATGAATGCCACCCTTATACTCCACGTATTATCAACATGAATTCCACCTTTATACTCCATATTTTACCAAAACGAATGCCACCCCTGTACTATACATATTAAAAATAAGAATGCCACCCTTATCCCCACACATCATCACAATGACAATATCCACCCAACATTTCCACATGTGCCATAATCATAACAATTCAAGATTGCAATTTATCATCTAGAGACATATTCTACTAATTCATTAATAAAGTGCACAAGGACATGAAAATAATAAAGTGTGTTTATGTGCCCTAGATATAAGACATGACTATGGCTTAATCAATTTAGCAATAATTTCACAAATACACATATTTGCTAATTAGAAAATTATAATCCTAAAACATGATCTCTAGCATGAAAGGAGAAGCTCGTGTATTCATACAAACAATTGCACTTGTATCATAGAGAGAACACAATCAAATTAAGGCATAGTAAAAGCCTAGAGTCTAATAAGGTCATTATTCATACATAGCACCCCGCGAAGATGCTCATTACTTTGCATATATGTTGCATCACATACATTACAATTAGACAAATAAGGTCCAAGTCGAAGGATTATTCCCTCACAAAAGATTAGGTAAGATACATACCTCAAATGGGCCAAATCAACCTTCCAAACTCGCCTTTCGTTTAGAAATATAGCCATCTATGACCGGCTCAAATATAGAAAAAAAAAAGTCAATAATGTCAACCAAATACATAGGAAAAAACTCCAAAAAATAAAGTTTCTGTAAGGCCGTACAAAATTTTACCTCAAACTCGGGGTTTCGTGGTGCCAAGGTGAGATAATGTGTTTGAGGCTTGTAGATAAATGCGGTACGGAATTTTTGGGTTGTGCAGTGCGTTGGGGAGTTAGAATAAATATATTTGAAAAACATGGCGTTTCTGCGGTCCATTATATGACCGCAGAACCACTACGCGGGCCGCATATCCGTAGTAGAGTGGAGCAGG
This sequence comes from Nicotiana obtusifolia, assembly GCA_002018475.1. Classification (NCBI taxonomy): domain Eukaryota; kingdom Viridiplantae; phylum Streptophyta; class Magnoliopsida; order Solanales; family Solanaceae; genus Nicotiana; species Nicotiana obtusifolia. Next base: position 179,946 of record MCJB01013460.1, on the reverse strand, counting down.
AACAAAGCTGATTTTGGAAGCCATTTTGCGGTCCACTATGCGACCGCATAATCATTTTTGCAAGCCTCACTTCCATCGCAGATTCATCAGGAGGAAACTTTCGAGGAAGATATCGCAGCGCATTATGAGACCGCATAACTGGTCTGCAGACCGCGGACCTAACCCGATCAGCCTAGTTTTTGGATCATTTTTGCGGTCCATTTTGCAGGCTGTATACCTGATCTATGGTGCACTTTGTGACCACATAACTATGTTCGGAGGGTCCATTTTGTGATTTTAAAACCCAACCTCCTATAAAATGACTTTGGGGTTATTTTGGTTGGTTTAAATGGCTATTTCATAGAGACGGGAGCATTGTAGAGAGAGAGAAGGAAACCCCACCCCTTGGCTCATCAATCCTTGCCCCAATCTTGAAGATTCAAAGGAATCACTCACTAGACCATCAATTATCTGGGTAAGACCTTGTCCTAAGCCTTCATGCAATTTTTATGAGTTTAAGTAAGTCGCAGAGTTGGAGATAAGCCTTGCATGTGCCAATAGGTGGTAGTATGTGGGATTGCTGAACTATTCCGGGTATATTCTTGTTGAAATTGATTGGGAGAGGATGGGATTATCATTGTAGAGCCTTGTATTCGATTTTGCATAATATGTGTTTCACGAAATTCCCAAGAGACTTATATCCTGAAAATCCCTCTAAATATTATTCGATTTTATCATCTTCCTATAGATTGAAATAGCTAGGAGTATTTGGACGTTCTAGTAATCTAAAATAAAGTTCAAGCGAGGTATGTTGGCTAAACTTATCTTGTACAGTCGGATTCCATGATGTTCTCGTAAGATTCAAGTATGATTGGCCCAAGTTCCTAATTCCCATGCTCCGAGTCATTCCTGATATATTCAGTTATTCCAAATAAGTATTGTGTCAAGAATTACATACTCAAAAGGTGTTTTAGTTGCTCCTATCATGTCATGCCTTCATTCGGGAATGTATTCCAGTATGGTTTATGTATCATAATGCTATGACTTCAATTCATGTTTCAGATGCAAGATTTATTATGCCTTATTCTTGGAAGTAAAACGCAATGTGCTTAAGACTCCTATTGCTCATATACATATTTAAAGTCTTGATTATAAATTCTCTTATTATTAATAATCGATGATGATGCTTGAAAGTGAAGAGAGTGAGTATGAAATATAAAGTACGGCTGACGTACCAACAATGAAATTACACTTGTGGCCACTAGTGACAATGAAATGAAAGGTTGTGTCAAAGATTATAAATGAGCTTTAACTCCTTTATATAATAAATTATTTGGGAGTATCGTTAGTCACCGAGGAACGGTAGGTTGAGACAACCTAACCCCGAAACTACACGTGCCGGTGTAGGAGTGATTGACGGGTAAATCCCCATACTGATGTGATGAGATTATTCCCCTTAATTGGGATGAGATTGATGTGATGCGATTATTCCTCTTAATTTGATGAGGTGATTGCTAGCTGAATGTGATGTGACCCACACAGCATTATGGTGAGACGGCTTAGCTGATCAAGCCATGCACATGGTGGTGTTGTGATTGGATGTATTTGGGTGAGACGACTTAGCCGGTCAGGCCAAGATTTGACTCCTTGCTAAAAACACGGTGTGTATCGGCACTAATGATCTCCCAACAAAAAATAATATTACTTTCGTGTTTTGAAAATTGTTATGTTTTAACTTGGCATTTTGGGTATCATTAATTATTACTTACTGCTTTCATGATTATTCCATTCTTATATTGTCATTCTATTTCGAAAGAGGACATTTAGCTTCAACTACTAATACTATTCCATATGTACTAACGTCCATTTTGCTGGGGGCGTTGCATCTTCAATGGATGCAGGTGGTTCGTCAGCGGACAACTTTGGTCCTCGTTAGTAGTTACTCTCTATTCAGCATGTCTTGGTGAGCCCTACTCTGTTCCGGGCCTAATTTCACTTGATGTTGTTCCTTGTGTTTTGAGGTATAGACGGGGCCTTGTGGCTGGCACTTCAAACTACTCTTCTGATGTACTTAAAGGCTCCGTAGACATGTTGTGGGTGGTGTTCGATATTGGGTAATGAATTAGAAGTGTTGGTTTTTGGAAAACATGTTTTTCCTTGTGTCTACAAACTTGTAATATTTTGGAGAAAAAAAATGAGTCTCTTTTGAGTGACAGAAAAAGAATGTGGAACATTTTACTCTTCTCATGCTTAACTCTTGTTATTGGTTCTTATATTGTTAATGGGCAAGATTAGGTAGAAGGCATCAAGTAGGCTTGCTTGACCAGGGTATCTCAGCTGAGTGCCGGTCGCGCTCCTCGATGTCGGGGCGTGATAGATCGATGTGATGCTAGGCATGCAGCCTATATCCATTCCACCCTACAGAATGGCGCTGGCAAAATTGAAGGAACTAAAGGAATAGTTGAAGGATTTGCTAGAGAAAGGTTTTATCTGGCCAAGTATGTCGCCTTGGGGCGCACCGGTTCTCATTGTACGGAAGAAAGATGGGTCATCAAGAACATGTATTGACTATTGGCAGCTCAACAAAGTCCCAATCAAGAATAAATACCCACTGCCAAGGATAGATGACTTGTTCGATCAATTTCAGGGTGCTAAGTATTTCTCCAAGATTGACTTAAGAGCGGGGTATCACCAGTTGAAGATCAGAGCAGGATATTTCGCAAATAGCTTTTAGGACCCGGTATGGGCACTTTGAATTTCTGGTGATGTCTTTTGGGCTAACGAATGACTCAAAAGCTTTCATGGATCTTATGAATCGAGTCTTCAAGCCTTTTCTCGACTCCTTTGTGTTAGTTTTCATTGACGACATTCTTGCATATTCACGAATTCGAGAGGACCATGCCGACCATCTCAAGCAATTCAGTAGACTCTGTATCAGCACAAGTTGTTTGCGAATTTTTTGAAGTGTGAATTTTGGCTTGGATCTGTCGCATTCTTTGATCATGTCGTCTCCAGTGAAGGAATCAAGGTTGATCCTCAGAAGATCGCATTTATGAAGAATTGGCCTAGACCTACAACTCCAACAGAGATTCACAGTTTCTTAGGCTTAGCTGGGTATTATAAGAGGTTTGTGGAGGGGTTCTCCACTCTTGCCTCTTCATTGACTAAATTGACGCAGAAGGCAGTTATGTTCCAGTGGTCAGATGCTTGCTAAAGAGCTTCCAAGAGTTAAAGACAAGATTGACTACGGCCCCGGTGTTGACCTTATCGGAAGGTACGGAGGGGTTTGTGGTATATTTTGATGCTTCAAGGATCAGACTTGGGTGTGTATTGATGCAACATGACAAGTTGATCTCCTATGCTTCGAGGCAACTCAATAATCATGAGAAGAACTATCCAACACATGACTTAGAGCTTGCAGCGGTGGTTTTTGCACTGAAGATTTGGCGTCACTATTTGTATGGGGTCCATGTGGATATATTCACGAACCATAAGTTCCTTCAATATATTTTCAAGTAGAAGAAAACGAATTTGAGGCAAAGAAGATTTCTTGAATTACTCAAGGACTACGATATCAATATCTTATATTATCCAGGAAGGCTAATGTTGTAGCAGATGCTCTTAACCGGAAATTCGTGGGTAGTTTGGCTCAATTGGATGCATATAAAAGACCTTTGGCCAAGAAAATTCACTAGTTGGCTAGTTTAGGAGTTTGTCTTGCAGACTCTAGTGTAGGAGGGGTGGTTGTGCAAAATTGGGCTAAATCATCACTTATTGTAAAAGTCAAGAAGCAGTACGACGATCCGCTGTTGGCACAGTTGAAGGAGGGGATCCATAAACATAACACCATAGTTTTTTCTCTTGGCATGGATGATGGTATACGAAGGTACCAAGGGCGATTATGTGTTCCAAATGTAGATGGTCTCCGGGAAAGAGTCATGACCGAGGCTCACAATTTCAGGTATTCCGTGCACCCTAACTCTACAAAGATGTACCATGATCTTAAGGAAGTCTACTGGTGGAATGATATAAAAAGGAATGTAGCGGACTTTGTGGCAAGATGTCCAAATTGTCAGCAAGTGAAGGCCGAACACTAAAGGCCCGGTGGGTTGGCACAGAACATAGAAATACCAATGTGGATGTCGGAGATGATCAATACGGACTTTGTGGTAGGACTACCTCACACGCATTGTAAGTTTGACTCGATTTGGGTGATTTTGGATCGACTCACGAAATCATCACACTTCTACCCGTTAAGGCTACCGACACCGCAGAACAGTGTGCTCAGTTGTATATCAAGGAAATAGTCAGGTTGCATGGCACTCTGATTTCTATTATCTCAGATCAAGGGGCACAGTTCACAGCTAATTTTTGGAGGAAATTTTAGAAAGACATAGGTATACAGGTGAATCTTAGTACAACCTTCCATCCACAGAGCGACGGGCAGGCAGAGCAGACTATTCAAACGCTCGAGAATAAGTTGCACGCTTGTGTTCTTAACTTCAAGGATAGTTGAGATGATCATGCCACTCAAAGAATTTTCTTACAACAACAGCTACAATGCTAGCATTCAGATAGCACCGCTTTGAGGCTCTATATGGTACGAGATGTAGATCTCCCATTGGGTGGTTCGAGTTGATAGGGCCAGACCTCGTGCATTAGGCTATGGAAAAGGTTAAGATCATTAAGGAATGGTTGAATATTGCTCAGAGTCGCCACAAGTCCTATTCGGATGTGCATCGAGGGATTTGAAGTTCAAAGAGGATAATTGGGTATTCTTAATGTTTCCACCGTGAAGGGTATAAAGCTATTTGGGAAGAAAGGAAAATTGAGTTCGAGGTATGTCGGATCGTACAGAATCATTCAGAGGATTGGTCAGGTGGCTTACAAGCTTGAGCTACCACCAGAGATGTCATTGGTGTACCCTGAGTTTCATATATCTATGTTGAAGAAGGTAGTTTGAGACCTGGCACTCATTGTACCAGTTAAGACTATTGAGGTTAATGAAGAATTGACTTATGAGGAGATTCCAATTGCCATTATTGATAGGCAACTCCGGAAGCTGAGGATTAAAGAGATTGCCTCCATGAAAGTGCTATGGCGAAATCAATATGTGGATGAGGCCACCTGGGAGGCTGAGAAAGAGATGAAGAACAAGTGCCCTCATTTGTTTGAATAGCTATGTAGTTGTGTTCTATGAAAATGTTAAGAGCTTACTTTCTATAAATTGTGTTCCACCTGTACAGTTTATGTTAGCGATGCTCTTTTTTGGTAATATAATGTTTATGACATTATGGTTGATATTGCTTTCACACTGTGATACATCGTTGTGTTATGGCATGTTGTTAGGACTAGTTTATGGGATTCACAGACAGGTGGATAGGTCAAATTACAGGAGAAACTCTGTAGATAATTCTAAAAATATTGGGAGTTAGCCAAACTTTGGGGGCTTGGGATGTGTGAAAAAAGAGATGAATTATACTGGGTGTTTTTAGGCGGACTCTACTCCTCATTCAAGGACGAATGATCCTAAGAAGGGGAGGATGCAAGGCCCCATAAAATTTTACCTAGAACCTGAGGTTTCGTGGTGGGAGTTGGAAGAAAAGTTTTTGCAGAACATGGCATTTCTGCGATCTATTATGTGATCGCAGAACCACTCGGGGCCGCAGATCTGCCGCAAAGTGGAACAGGAACAAAGCTGATTTTTGGAGGTCATTTTGCGATCCATTATGCGATCGCATAATCATTCCGCCGGCCGCACTTTCATTAAAAATTCATCAGGAGAAAATTCCGAAAGGAGATTTCGCGGCGCATTATGTGAGCATAACTTGTCTGCGGACCGCAGATCCGTCGAGACCTAACCCGATCACCCCAGTTTTTGGGATCATTTCTGCAATGCATTTTGCGGGCCGCAGGCCTGATCTGCGGTGCACTTTGCGACCGCATAATTGAGTTCGGAGTGTTCATTTTGTGATTTGATAACTGGGTCTTATTTCTGGTAAAACGACTTTGAGGTTATTTTGGCTTGTTTAAATGGCTATTTTAGAGAGCAGGGAGAATCTTAGAGAGAGTGAAGGAAACCCCAACCCCTTGGCTCATCAACCCTTGCCCCAATCTTGAAAATTCAAGGGAATTACTCACTAGACAATCAACTATCCAGGTAAGACCTTGTCCTAAACCTTCATGTAATTGTGATGAGTTTAAGTAAGTTGTGGAGTTGGAGATAAGCCATGAATGTTCCAATAGAAGGTAGTATGTGGGGTTGTTGAACTATTCCGGGTATATTCTTGTTGAAATTGATTGGGAGAGGATGGGATTATCATTGTAGAGCCTTGTATTCGATTTTGCATAATATGTGTTTCACGAAATTCCCAAGAGACTTATATCATGAAAATCCCTCTAAATATTATTTGATTTTATCATCTTCCTATAGATTGAAATAGCTAGGAGTATTTGGACGTTCTAGTAACCTAAAATAAAGTTCAAGCGAGGTATGTTGGCTAAACTTAACTTGTACAATCGAATTCCATGATGTTCTCGTAAGATTCAAGTATGATTGGCCCAAGTTCCTAATTCCCATGCTCCGAGTCATTCCTAATATATTCAGTTATTCCAAATAAGTATTGTGTCAAGATTTACATACTCAAAAGGTGTTTTAGTTGCTCTTATCATGTCATGCCCTCCTTCGGGAATGTATTCCTGTATGGTTTATGTATCATAACAATTCATGTTTCAAATGCAAGATTTATTATGCCTTATTCTTGGAAGGAAAACTCAATGTGCTTAATACTCCTACTGCTCATATACATATATAAAGTCTTGATTTTAAATGCTCTTAATGTTGATAATCCATGATGATGCTTGAAAGTGAAAAGAGTGAGTATGAAATATAAAATACGGTGACGTAACAAGAACGAAATTACACTTGTGGCCACTAGTGACACTGAAATGAAAGGATGTGTGAAAGATTATGAAATGAGCTTTAACTCCTTTATATAAAAAATGATTTGGGAGTATCGTTAGTCAACGATGAAGGGTAGGTTGAGACAACTTAACCTCGAAACTACATGTACAGGTGTAGGAGTTATTTAGGGGTAAATCCCCGTACAAATGTGATGAGATTCTTCCCCTTAATTGGGATGAGATTGATGTGTTGAGATTATTCACCTTAATTGGGATGAGATGATCGCTAGCGGAATGTGATGCCGACCCACACGACATTGTGGTGAGATGGGTTAGTCGATCAGGCTGAGATCGGACGCCATGCCGCGTACATGGTGGAGTTGTGATTGGATGTCTTTGGTTGAGATGGCTTAGCCAATCGGGCCGAGATCGGACTCCGTGCTAAAAACACTATGGTATAGGTGCTAAAATCTCCCCTTAAATATATTGATATACACTTGAAAAAATATCTTTCTCTTAAACTTATGCTTTAATATTATTTGAGGCTCTCCTTGATTCCATGTTTATTCCTCCTTGTACTGTTACTCAATTCATTGAGAGGGTGTTTAGTGTTATATACTAGTACTATTCCATATATACTAACGCCCATTTTGCTGGGGGAACTGCATCTTTAATGGATACAGGTGATTCCAGAGCATGTGGCATCGATCAGTGATAGTGGTACATGCTCTTTTCTGCTAACTTGGTAAGGCCCACTTCATATCGGGGTCTTGTTGCCGGCACCATCACATTACTCTTTTGTATCCACTAGAGGCTCCGTAGGCATGTTGTGGGTTGTATCTTAATTTTTGGAAGTCAAGCTAGAAATGTTATATACGTATCACATGTTTCCACTTCTAAACTATGAATGGGTAATGTATTTTTTAGGAAATTGTAAACAAAGTAACTAATGGTAATGAAATTGGTTATTCATCTCATTGTCTAACTAATGGTATACATCTTCACTTTATTCATGGGGAAGGTCGGGTATAAGACATCAAGTAGGCTTGCTTGACTGGGATATCTCGGTTGAGCACCGGTCGCGTTCCCCAAGGTCGGGGCGTGACAATTTCCATCTTTAATCAAATCTCCCAAAGACAACAAAAGTCAATCCGGGCCCACGTGGTCAAAATTCGAGTCAAGGGGTGGATCTCGACTATCCATAAAACCACGAGTCCAAATATATGATTATATTCCCAAACCAAGTCCAGATCGACTCCAAAATCACCAATTATCACTCTCTAAAGTTGTAGATAAATCTCCCAAATTTCTCTTTAAAATTCCATGTTTTGGGTGTAGAAATCCATGACGATTCAAAATATAAAGCCAAATCCAGGTGAATATTAATTATGTCCAATGTACTATAAAATTTCTCTCCAAAATATCCACCTCTAAAGTACAACAATAACAACAACCCAGAGGAATCCCACAAGCGGGGTATGGATCCACCTCTCGAAGTCTATGGTTAAAAAAATGAGAGAATGGGTAAAATCCCGAAATTCAACACTTAAATGCACTGACTAGGGGCACTCTTTGAGAACACGACACATGCCTCGTGTTCGCGAAGCATATAATCTACCTCTGCCTAAAACGAACTTCACGAACGCGACATAGCGTTAGCGAACGCATAGGTAAAAAATCCAGCCTTCCGTGAATGAGACCAAGCCACCGCAAATGCAAAAGCCAAAGCCCTTAGCTCCCACTCTAAACAGCGAATGCGATCAACCAGGAATGAACGTAAAGAAGAAACCCTTCCTTGCACCAAAACCTTCGTCGCGAATGCAAAGATCCTCTCATGAACATGATGAACACCATATACCAGCAAAAATCCGCAACTTCTAGATAAAATCACACCAATGAATTAAAGTCCAAAACCCAAAATGTACTTCTCTTAAGTTCAAGAACCTTCAATCTTGAAGCCAACCATCCGGTTCAAACTTAACAAATCTGGATTACAGCCAAACCTAGCGCACAAGTCCCAACTGACAAAAAGAACCTATTCCAACTTTCGGAACACCAATCCGAATCCAATAACATCAAAGTCAACACATGGTCAAAATTAGGAACTCATAACCTACAAATTATAAATTTTTGGAAAAAGCGCTGAAACACCCTATGAACCTCCGAATCAAAATCCAAACATACGCCTAAGTCAAAATTCACCATATGAAACTCTTGGAATCATCAAATTACCAATTTGAGGTCATTTACTCATAAGCCAAGCTTTAGTCAACTCCTACAACTTAAGCTTCCAAAAATATAACTAAGTGTTCGAATTCACTCCAAAACCTTTCCGGAACCAAACCAACTATTCCCACATGTCAAACATCAAACAAGCATCGTGGAAACATCAAAAATAAGGAAATGGGTCTCAAATACACAAAACAATCGGCCGGGTCATTACAATTTTCTTGAATTCCTATAGATTTCAATTCCTAAAACTAGTTTTTTCTAGTGATACACACCACATATTTTGGAATTTGGACATCAATTCAAGGTCTAATACTGATACACACCACATATTTGGAGTTGGATGAAATGGGTAAACAAGAATTGGTCTTAGTTTCAAATTTTCAACCATGTGGGTCCGGGATGACTTTTTGTTGACTTTTCCAAATCCGATAAATATTAAAACTTTTTGATACTAGGGCAGTTCCTAAATCTTGTTTTTACTTATTTGGGCAATATTTGCTTAGATTCGAGTTGTTTAGAGGTTCTTGCTAAAGGCAAAACTGTGTTGGATTGTTAATTTGGTTTTGAAAAGAGGTAAGTATCGTGGTTAACCTTTATTTGAGGGAATTAAAAGGTGATTGGGCAATTTTATATGTGTCCAATGAGTTGGGGACGACGTATATGCCATGTGATAAGTGAATATGCATTGTCATGGGGTTAAAGCAAGCGGGTGGAACTAGTTTATTCAAGTTTTTACTTATTTCCTGCTTTTACTTGATATAAGCCTTTACTTGACACATTCTTTTACCTGCTACATGCATTTACTTACTACATAACTTTACTCATTATATGCTTTTACTTAGTTACGCACCTTTACTTGTTACATGCTTTATTCGTCACATGTCTTTACTCATATTATGCCTAGTTCTTCTATGCTATATTGGATTCTGCAGCTAGTTAAGTATTAGCGTGTTATTGACCTTGTTTGAGTCCTCGTATATATATATATATATATACACGAGACTTTCTTTCGGATATTCGATTGCCTATTATTTCTTGTTAGTGTATATCTTTTCCTTAATGAATTAGGTTTATCTATTCTCCTCGATATTTTACTTTGAACCTCACTGTATTTGGATGTGTTGATTGGATGATTCTATGTGAATTGATATGTTGGATCGAGTTGCTGCCATAATAATGTTATTATAAGGATCAGGTTTTTTGCTGAAACAAAAGTATGGTCATGGTATCGGGTTGCCGCTACAACCGTATTTTTGGTGTTTGATCGGGATTTGCGCCACACATATGTGTTATGAATCCTGGCATTGTTTGTGATATGATCTTTCCTTGTGGGTTTTGACTATGTTAGTTATGGATATTATTTCTTCCCTACTGATTTGAGCATTTGAAAAGGGGTTTTAGTTGTTATTCGAGAAACATGGTTATACTTAATTTTTTGGTTCCTTTTACTATTTTCTGCCTTTTATTCATGTTAATATTACTGTTATCTCTATTGCTATTTTTGTTGCTTATTAACTGCAAAGGTTCATACAATAAGTGTCTTTTTATAGTCTCGTCACTATCACGTCTAGGTTAGGCTCGATACGTATTGAGTGCATTGGATCGATTGTACTCATACCACACTTATGCACTTCTTCTGTAGATTCAGACATTAGACCCAACAGAGTCTCGAGAGATGCTTAGCCGTTACTGGATGATGACTCGAGGTATAGCCATGCACTCGTCCGCAAGACTGAGATTCATCTTTTAGTTTTCTTTGTTACTGTTTACAATGCCAGATTGTATTGTGTTCCTTGCAGACATTTTATTTAGTATTCTTAGTAGCTCATATACTCTCTGACACCAAATCCTGGGAGGTTGAATAGTCTGTGTTTATTTTAGACTTGTCATGTATTTCTGAGTTACTTTTATTCTAAATTATTATATTGTTAGCCATTAGTCTCATTTCCTTATTTATTGGTAAGTGTTGGATTTCCTAGCAAATGGTGTTAGGCGCATCAACACTTTGTTGGTTCGGATTTTGGGTCGTGAAAACATCGTGCATCACTTTAAGAACCTTTATCTTTTGCATGAGGAGTATGGTCATCTGGAGGACGAACGTCAAGCAATAACTCACCAGATTAGGGAAACAAAAAAGCTCCTGACTCGAGAAGAGATTTCTATTGAGCTTGAAGCCTATCAAATTGTTCATCTCTATGCCTATCTCTGGCCTCTACTGCTTGAAGGGCGCTAGAAGGCTATGCGACCTTCTTCTCTATAGCATAAATAGCCACCCTATCAATTGCCTCAGCTTTTATAGAAGTCTCTATACCTTGTAGTACCGGTGAAATGTTTTCTGAGGAAGGTTGTATGCTATCCCCTTTCTTTGGCCACTAACAACATCTAACCAAATTTTTTTATTGTCCACGTCTGAAGGTTCTAATGGTTTAGTCAAATCAATTGTTGATTAACTGCGCCGAAACACTTCCAAGCTACTTTTGTTGTGATCCTACATTAAAATATAATATTAGTATATTAATAATATTAAATATAAATTATAACTCTAAGAAATTTGGAATCATACATAGTTAGTCTCAGCCTTGTCCTTGACCCACTTATCTGAATCCGAGATGTTTTTCTTCTTCCAAATGTGGATCTCCCTGGATAGCTCATCTTAACTAATTTTTGTCCCATTTCACGCCCCAAACCTAGGGAGGTGCGGCTGGCATCTGGCGCCTAACATGACTAAACATACTAACATGTAAATCACATACCATAACATTTACATAAATAACTAGACCGACAAGGTTGTAACATATGACATCAGCTCATAACCAACCCAAAATGCTATGCATATAAGGATGGCAAGGCCACCACGAGTATCATTACATTGATATATAAGTAACTCCAAAAAGCTCATCTACATGAGCCTTTAAGGCCACCATATAAAATAGTATGACTGACCACAGGTACATCCGCATCTGCAAAAGCTCTCTAAGAGTATCAGACAAAAGTAACATGATTGGGGCAAGGCCTCGGCCTACCCATAAAGTCTATATACATAACCAAAACAAAATACCTCTAGGCTCGTATGCACTCCGGTTGATATGGAGTCTTAACGATCAATTGCTGAACTCTTAAATTTCTTACTCTAGAGGTTTATCAGTTTGTCTATCTAAACCTACAGCATAAAATACAGCAACCCCAGCAAAGGGATGTCAGTACGAAAGAATGTACTAAATATTTAAGAAAACTTGATAGGAAAATGTAAGTATAGATCACAAATGAACGAATGTTAAAGGAAACAACTGAACTTATATCTCAAGTTACAAGAGAACCTGCAAGGCATACTATACTCTTACCAACCTGGATACGTCTCTCTGTCCATAATCTCGTTACACTGGGCCCTTGGGAGTAATACCCAAACTAACAAATAATCTAAATCAATAGTGCGCATGTTGATTAATCACATAAAAACTATTTTTCTATATCACAATAGGATACATATGTGCTAGATACTAGATTAGTGAATTTGTACTTTCTCTACTATCAAACCAATATCTCCCGGTCTAGCGAGTCCGTAACTACCAGGTTATCAAACCCATTTCTTGTAGGCTAGCACACATGTAACTAACATGCATTGGACATGTTTTCAATATCTATCATAACATACAACAAATGCAAAGCACATAAAGTTCTCATGTCAACTCTAGCTAACATTCATCGAGTTACGAAAGTCTTTCTGAGGCTGTCGATATGACTTATATATACTTTTTAGGAGAATAAAAAGGTTACCAATAATCATATGAAACTCATCTTATCGAGGCAGTACCAAAAAGAATGTTCATGGAATCATCGAACACACGAATAAAGCATCTATGACGTTTTACTTCTCGAAATCACACTTGGAAGGAAACTTGTTTGGAATTCATGCTAAAGAAAGAAAGAAATAGCCTTAATATATCTCATTCCTAATAGTTGTCATACTAGGACGATCAATTCTCTCCTTCAAAACTTTGATCTATAATATTCATAACAAAAGAAACCTCATGTTAGCAACTAAACACTATTCAAGACATTCAGACAATTCGTCGAACATTTGGTGGGTGAAGGTTTTAAGGCTCTTTCGTAATGGTGTTTCACCACAAACTTTGTTCCTTCTAACTTACAGCAACACACAAACCCCCTTATGAGGTTACCAAAACCTTCCACACACCATAACATAAAAAACAGCCCCTTACACATCACATATGAATCACAAAGCTTGGATTCACGGCTTATGATCACCGTCCCGTGAGTCCTTATCAAAAACACCTTAAAAATACGTATTTAAATCAATATATATATATATATATATATATATATATATATATATATATATATATATATATATATATATATATATATATGATTAGAAGAATCTTATTACATGGGTTTCTTTTTCCCTAAGAGTTCATCACTTGAACGTTACTAAAATAAAACCATGATGGATTGAGCGTAAAACTCATGCTCTTGAGGAAGAATTTTACTAGTGAAATATTTGGATCACTTACCTTAACCTTGGAGAGTGAGAGGATGAGAGAAAATGGAGAAATTTAGTTCCCATAAGGTCTTCAATAAAAAAAAATGACTGAAATCTTGATGTTTTAGCTTGTAAAAGACAAGGTTTGGCCAACTTAACCTTGGGTGCCACATGTTCTGCAAAAATTGGGCTCTGCACACATCAGTAGTAAAACACGCATCACATTTTACTCCAACATTGTATCCATGAACGGTTTGCGGCATTGGAAACTAGAATCAAAGAACTTCAATTTTGTGTCTGGATCAACCTGCAACTCCAAGTATATTAGGAGAAAGTTTGAGTTACATCAGACCCAAATTTCAGTAAACTTATGAACATAACTTGCGATAATTTTTGCCTACTTTTATTTTACAACTTGCTTGATATCAAAACTTAATATAAGAGTATTATATAATTCAAATAGCTCATAGAAAGACATTCCTAGCATGTTAAGCAAACATATTCTTACCCCAAAAGTAAGGATTATAACATCGGCCCGTTCCTCCAATGTACAGTGCACAAGTCACTCCATAAGATGGAAATTTCGTGGAAATTCACTCGCTTTGATTAATTTAACCTCTAAACCTTCCAAAACTTACTAAACATAATCATAATCACTTATAAACTTAGGAATAGTGTATCTCTTCAAGCTTACGATGACTAACTCATGATGTAGCTTAACATATATAAAATACGGGATATAACATCCTACCCCCCCCCCCCCCCCC